>JAQSUU010000316.1:16600000-16901576 GCA_038087645.1 Saccharum hybrid cultivar R570
GTAACACTTCAAGTGTTTAGTCCTTAATTGCATTGCATTTGCATGGCATAAACATAAGCATGCATCATTCATGTTTGTTATTTTATGTGATGCAACACATGTAATTATTCTAGGGTTTGTTTGATTTATTTCATGAAGTATTTGATAGTTGGTGTAACAAAAAGGTAAGGTAGCCAATCATGACCTACAACACCTTAGTTATACTTAGGGTAACATTTGGAACAAGGTTCATGTTGACCAAAATTACAAAATTGCCCTCCAAGAGAAGTTTGACCACCATTTGACCCTAGAAGGCTCTAGTTTGACCAATTAAAAAGTCTAATTTAGAGACCTTGCATGGAAGAGCACCCTTAAGTAAAGTTGTAGAGAATTTCATGAGGAACAAAAGTTCTAATATGGCCATCTCATGAAAATGACCAGAGCATGCTCAAAAATGGCCCACAAGTCAGCTTGAGTGGGAATCAACACTTAGAAAAATTCTAAGTCTGGAAATTGGACTTTTCAGTTTCACTGTACCTCACTTTAGCAACTTGTAACTCACAAACTAGGCCAAACCAGTCTTAGAGCCAATTGACAAAGTTGTTGTCCACACATAGCTCTACAACATTGTCAATATCACCATCACCTGGTTCTCAATAGTTTAGGAGATATAATGTCTTGAAGTTAGGGTTTCAGTCGGCATAGTGACTGAAACTAAGTTTCAGTTTTCGGGTGACCCACTTTGGAGCCTTGTAGTTTCAAATCTAGGCCGAACCAGCCCAAACTCCAATTGACAAACTTGTAGACCTCATGTAGCTCTACAAAATTGGTGTAATCATCTTCGACTAATTCGAACTGGTTTGGGAGATAATCGGTGTTGAACTTGCCCTGTCAGTCGATACCTTTGAGCTCTGAAACGAAACGTTCAGACATCGACAGTGTCCTCAATTCAGAAAACAGCCGACGCGTGGTGACACCCGTCGCCGGCCGCCTGATCGCGCTGCCACGCGCCACGGACGCCCTGGCAAGGCCGGCCACGACGTGCACACTCACCCGCGCCTACTCGAATGGTTCGTAGCCCAAGAAATTCATTTCCATCGCCTCCACCGCAAGCAGCGACCGATCTCAGTGCCCGCCATTTTTGCCGAGCAAGCTTCGCCATCGCGAGCTCGCGAACCACCGCAAAAACGCGAACTCCGTCTTCACCATAGCTTCGCCGTGTCCTCCTCTACCTTCTCCACCTCCCAGCTGCGCCATTCGTGCTTTGGTAAGGTCACAGTGACCATTTTCGCCGTCTCCGCCATGGGCATGACCTCGCCGGAGATGAGGCCGCCGTGGCCGGGGTAGCTAGGAATCATTCCGTCCCTGTTCTTTGCGGTGTTAGCACCGTGACGACCTCAGGTAGCTCACACCGTGTTCGGTTGAGCCGGCCATGGGTTGCCGTCGCCGGCAGCTCGCACCGGAGCCCTGCCGTGCCGCCATCACCGGCGACGTGCCACCTCCGCTAGGTCATAGGTCGTGCCACTAGCACCAATCGATTCCCCGCGTCACGTAGATCGCGCTGGTGCCCTCGGTTTCGCCGGCCGACCCACCGGCGGCGAGCTCCGACCACCGCCGTCCGCCTCCCCTGCCCTGTGCCGCTGACACACGGGTCCCGCCTGGCAGTCGCACGCGTGGGCGGAAGCCGACACAGGCCGCGCGCGCTGGCTGGGCCGCGCTAGCAAGCCGGGCCGGCCCAGTTTCATGTGGGATTTATTTCATTTCTTGATTTTTGTCACAGTTTTAAGTAAGGTTTGGAAAAATGAAGATCTAGGGTTTTACTTGCCCAAAAATTATGAGATAAATTTTGTTAGGATCTCCATGATGTGTAGTATTTTAGAAAAATATAAATCTGGAATGTGATGTTTAATTTCTAGGAGAATAAAATAGATCTTTCAAATGTGTTTTGAAATGAATGCAAATTTGTTAAATATATAACTTGAGCTGTAGTATTCCAAAAATTATGAAATTTGGTGGGTAGGTTACTCTATGCTAGCCCTAGCTCTGGTAAAAATTTGGGCATCAGTGCTTAAGTAATTTCCAAGTTATAAGGCTATCATTTTATCCTAGGAGATAGTTGAAGGAATTTTTGTAATTTTTCTACATGTGCAATGTTCTTGTAACTTTTTGGAGAATGTCTTGGTACCCTAGAGTGTCTACGAAAAATATGAAATCTGTTGTTTGATACTTTTCAAAATGATTTATTAATTATACAAAAATCAGCCTTTTTGACTGGTGAATTTTGTATAGAGAATTTCTGTGAATAAAACTTGTTCAAATTTTTACTGTGGTCTCTTTTTGGGTCAGAGAGTCCCCTGTAATTTTTGTAGAATTTTAGGAGCAGTTTACATATGTGTTTTAAATTCCACTTAATTACTTAAGTAAATTAAGAAATGGGTTTAAATAAATATTCTAGGTGGGCACACCTTACTTTCTGGTGTTTTTGTGACATTGGTGAACTTGTAGTAGTATTAGTTTGGTCTTAGAGAATGTTTGCCACATCAATAAATGTTTAACCTTTGTAATTTTAGGTTTTCTGGACAGCTAGTAGTAATTCTAAATTTGGCTTTGATAAAATTGGTTGCTAGAAAACTTGTAAATACCAAAGTTGGAATAAACTTGATGAACTAGCTTGTGTCAAAATTTGGAAGCATTTGGCTTAGTAGTTTGAGAGTTACTGTTGTTTAAAGTGGCAGTTCAAAATCTGCTACTCTCTGTTTTGAGAGGACAGATTCTGGAACTTGTGAAGTTTGACATGGAAAACTTAGGAGTTTGGAGTTGAGGTCTGAAAATGAATTGTAGTGCATTTCTTAGGCTTTCCAGATTGTCTTAGATCATATCTTTTGGAATTGTAAATCTCCAGTTGTGATAAAAACAAGTAGTTGCTGTCCAGAATGCTTACTGTGGTGTTTTGCTGATTGATATGGTGTGATATCCTAAGACATGCTACTTTTTGTAATTGTTTGGTGTTAGGGCCTTAACTGAGGATGAGCAGCTTTATCTTAGGTTAAGTAGCTTAGGTAAGTACTTCTCCACCGGAGAAGAGATTTGCACGTACTAATAAAGTAACTTGATTAGATTATTGTTTTTATCGTTGAAATGCATTTCATTCCGAGCATGTTGCACCCATTTATGCATCCATGGTATTTATTGTGCATTCATGCAATAGGTGTACCGGAGGGGGTGACACTCCTCGAATTCGAGCCTGTAATTCCGGAGGAGAACCAGGAGCAGCAGGAGCCCGAGGATCCAGCAGGCGAAGGAGACGCCGCTGAAGACTTGCCAGAGTGCCCTGACCACCGGCCTTCAACTTTTCTGAAAGGCAAGCCCCGGTGCATGCGGAACCTACTATTTTATAAATTAATCTTGAGTACTTTTAATTGTTTACTGCATTAAGTTGTAGGAGTTATATGAAAACACTTGTTGCATTATACCTGTCCTTGTCCAGATATCGTACTTAATCCTATATTAGGTTAGGCACGTGTCAATGCTTAGCCCTGCTTAGTTCGGTAGAAGTCGGGTGATTTCCGGTCATCCGCGAGATGTAGGAAGGAGTCACGAGTGGCTTTATGGCTATCGTGGATGGAACCATGCCTTAAAATGAAATTGAGACCGGGCGGGAGTTCGATAGTACAGCCGCAAGACACTTCACGTCTTGGGTGTGGAGCTATGCCCGTCTGAGTCGTTTAAGGACCGATTCGCTGTACGTCCTTGAGTCATGTTGAACGCAGTCTAACACTTAGTTGGCCGGATAAGTCGTTCCGACCGCGAAGTCGAGTAGTATGGTTCAGGCCGGGAATCGAATGATAGGTTGCATCTTGGAGGAGAGAAAGGATGTGCTTGGGGACATTGGCGTGAGACCAAGGGGGGGTTAGAGTCCCTATCACCTGGCAGAGTGTCGCCCTTGGGGACGCGACATTATTCGGACCCGCGATTCCTGAACTGTACAAAAGATGACCTGGGCAGCCCTCGCCAGGCGTGACTCGGTGAGTGTTAGAAATACCCCTCCAGCTGGATAGGAATTCGATTCGAATCGCCGTCGCTCCCGGTTAGTGAGCACTTGACTTGAGCAGCGGCAACGTAGATCTCATTAAATGAACTGGTGGTTAAGGGAATGATACAATGTTGCCACAATTCATACCTGCTCTGGATATAATGATGATAATTGTTTGATTACAACCAAGTGCATGTTTAGTACAGGTGCTAAGATAGATGACAGGTAAATGCTAAAAATAACTGCTAGTACAGGCTACAAGAGTTTAAATTACTTATGCCTTTATGCAAAATGTTATGTCAGCTAGCCTCTTGTGTAAGCCTTGCATAATCCTTGGTGTCATCTTATTTCTGGTTTTCGACGGGTAAGTCTAGCTGAGTACATTCCAGTACTCAGGGTTTATTCCCTCCTGTTGCAGATGACATGCTTTATCAGGGATTCTGCAAGACGTGTCTCCACCCTGCGGGTGATGATGACTAGATCAGAAGGGCATGATCGTCTTTATGTACTTTCCTCATGCTTTTGTGGGTTGTTGATCATCCAGACTGGCAGTATTTAAGTAACTAGTGTGTGTGTTATGTTTCCGCTACTTTCAAACTTGGTTTGTAATAATTGCTACTCCGTGGTGTAAACTTATTTCAGAACTACTTGTGAAATGTATCGTATGATGTTGTATGTTGAATGATGCGATCCTGGTTGTAAGCAGTTTGGTTTGAAATCCTTCGTGATTTCGATTGACTACCGGGATTATATGGGCTCAAGTTTGAAAATTTGAGCGCTTCGGTGCTTGTTTTCGTACTTGTGCTCTTATAATTTGGTCGGTTCTGTTACAGCTGGTATCAGAGCATAATTCAACATTAAACACATCGTACGAGTATTTAAAAACAAAAGTATTTGATTATGAAAAGGGTTAAAACTCTAAAAATTATTTTTAGGTATGCCAGTGATCACATCCCTTAGCCCAAATAAGGACTCTTAGGTGGCTTATTATAAAGACTAACTTGGGGGCCTTGTTTGTTTTTGTTTCGTCGTCCATACGGCATGAAATTGTATGGACGCCATCCACTTGGGTGGTAATGTATGGATCAATTGCCTCGACGCTCTGGTAAGTGTGAGTTGTGAGAGCATGATCGTCCAATCGGCGATCTAGGGGAGAGTAGTTTTGGTGACTTGCATACTTACATGTTTAAACCATGTAATTACGTAAGCACTTAATTGTGGGAACCTTTATATCGGGTAGTTTTGATACTGAAGTATATACATCAGGGGATGTGTATATGGAAAGTATTTAAATTACTGCTTTCTTGTGTGCTAATATTGGGAAACTGTTGGGCTGAAATGAGGTTTTCTGCAGGTACACTAACAGCGTAACGAGTAGACCGATAGTTTCGCTTATATGAGAGAACGTATGTATGCCACCGCCTAGCGTTAGAACTTTAGGTTTCTACTAAGGTGAGAGGGCGTACGGAACGTGCATGCATCATGTTTAATTATATCATACATATCATTTACTCCCTCCTTAAAAATTTTCAGTACTCCCGACTAAATTAAATTTCGTATCCCCTAAATGATCCTCACTTTAATTCGTATCTTATCTTGTTGCTACAGATGGCACGTACCAAGAGGACCGCTCGTAAGTCCACTGGGGGCAGGGCACCGCGTCACCAGCTTGCTCCACGTGAGCCCCGCCCTGAGCCTACTGAGGTGGAAAGGCTGAGGGCAGAGTTGGCTGAAGTGACTGCTGCCAGGAATGCAGCGCGCCAGCAACTGGAGCAAGTGATCCGTGATCGTGACCAGGAAACCCTTGCAGTCCAGAGGTTGACAGTGGCAAATCGCAACTGTCAACGCATGTTGGTCCGTGTGATGGAACAGAGGGATGAAGCCTGGCACGAAGAGAATGTTCTGAGGGCTCGACAGTTTGAGCTCGAGCAACAGTTAGAAAATGCTGAAGAATACAATGACAACCTTCATGAAGAAGTGCACCGCCTGAACAACGAGCTTAATCCCCTGCTGCCTCGAAACAACAACGTCGATGAGGACATGGGTTCGGGAATCTTCATGGCTGAGGAGGATGATAAAGTGGAGGTTGATGGACCACAGGATGCCCCACCTGCAGAAGCACCAGAGGAAGAGCCAGAAGAAGAAGAAGACGAGGAGTTAGAGCCTGTCAGTGAGGAGGACGGCGGGGAGATCCATGACACCGACTCGGAGGATGATGCTTAGAGTAGTCATCACGTGCCTTTAATGTTAGGATCGTCTTTTGTGCCCTCCCTGTGAAGGAGTGAGGCCTTGTAATAACTTGACGTTGGGATGTAAGGTTGAACCGTATGTTTCCTGAATGTAGTTTGAATCTGTTGATTTCGATCACAACTTGATGTCTTATTATGTTGCGTTCGATGATGGTGTCACGATTAGCACCCTTCGGTGCCGCGACGAAACCGAGGGCCTCCTATGGCGCGCGACATAAGGCTGTGCTGCTTGGCACGCACAGGTATCGAGGTGGCTAGTCATGATCCACCATGGAACACTATCGTTGAGAAGTCTCTTTGTGGTCAGTTTGAAGTAGCCTTTCACAGTCACCTAAAAATCTTGAGATCGAATCCAAGTACTGGCAACAGATCAAAAATCACGTAGATTTTAACGTAAACGGTTCAGTAACTACTGTGCTCCTTGTGTGTGAGCCTTTATCAAAGTACACCTTGTTGGATTCTCTCGCATGATTGCGCCAATTGATCCGCTTGAATGGATTGTGCGGTTGTGATGAATTATTGTGCCATGAATAATTTGAGAAGTCTATTTCATGAAGTCAGTTTGACATATTTACAATAATTCATCTACAAAATTCCCACATCGTCAGTGCTCATTGGCTATGCATTTTGCAGATGTCGTACAATCTACGCCGGGGCCGTGGAAATGAGGAGGAGGAACAGCCGCCCCCTCCGCCACCACCTACTCCGGCCGAGTTGATGCAATCAGTGGTTGAGGGGCAGCGTATGTTGGCTGATGCCATGCGCCAACTGGCTAATCGGGAGGCTCGTCCTGGCCGCCAGGGCCCAGAACCCAATCAATACAGTGATTTCAAGGACTTTCTGGATACTAAGCCCCCGCTCTTCAAGGAAGCGGAAGAACCACTGCAAGCTGATGAGTGGTTAAATACTATTGAGCAAAAGTTTCGTCTGCTTCGCCTGACTGATGAATTAAAGACTGAATATGCTTCTCACCAGTTGCATGGTCCAGCGGGTATTTGGTGGATCCACTATCGTTCCACACTGCCTGCCAATGTCCCGATTGCTTGGGATCAGTTTAAGGCAGCATTCCGGGGAAATTATATTCCTCCCGGTCTTATGGCCATCAAGCACACAGAGTTTATGAGGCTGTCGCAAGGAAACAAAAGCCTGACTGAATACTTGCAGTCCTTCAACAACCTGGCAAGGTATGCTACTGAGTTTGTAGATACCGATGCCAAAAAGATTGCTAGCTTCAAAAGGGGCCTCGGCCCAAAACTGATGAAAACAATGGGCACTAGCAAATGTACTACTTTCAATGATTTCATCAGCGATGCTTTGACCCAGGAGAACAACAATGCTATTTATTCTGCCTCTAAGAGCCGTAAAAGGGCCCTTGAGGCAAGTGCTTCTCAGTCAAGGACCTCAGCGGCACCGAGGTCTTCCCCTCGCCCACCTGCTCAGAATACAAAGTTCCGTCCGCCGCAGAAGAAGCCTGCTGCAAAGACGGGGTTCCGTAAGGCTTATACCGTCGCTCTGCCAAAGGGGACTTCTGGACAGAGCAGCTCTAGTGTTCCTCCTAGCAATATGCCTTGCTGGAATTGCAACAAGCCAGGTCATTGGTCCAGGAACTGTCCGTACCCTAAGAAAAATGTCAACCAAGGTAGTCGTCAGGGACACGCCCATTATAACAGCATTGAGGAAATTCCATCTGGTGAGGTGGTCACCGCTGGTAAGTTTCTAGTTGACCAACACCCCGCAGTGGTACTTTTTGATTCAGGTGCTTCGCATTCCTTTATCAGTCCTAAGTTTGCATCTAAATTTGCACACAAGTTGCATACTGTCGAAGGTGTGGGTTATTGTATTAGCGCAGCAAGTGGGAATATTTCCACAAATAAAGTAGTGGGGAATCTTGAGCTTGAGATAGAAGGGCGAAAGTACTCGCTTGCCTTAGTGGTTTTGCCGGGTTTAGGCATAGATGTTATTCTGGGCATGAATTGGATGAGTCAGAATGGGGTACTCATTGATACATCCACTCGGGTAGTTATGCTCAGAGACCCTACAGATCAAAAGGGTTTTCTGGTACAACTTCCCAGAAAAGTTGATTTGTCGGGGGAAGTTCATGCTATTCAAGCAAAGGCGTTGGCCGAAATTCCAGTAGTAAAAGAGTTTCCGGACGTTTTTCCCGACGATTTGCCGGGGCTCCCTCCGGATCGGGATGTGGAGTTTAAAATTGAGTTGTTGCCTGGCACGGCGCCCATCTCTAGGAGACCCTATAGGATGCCTCCGAATGAACTCGCTGAACTTAAGGTGCAATTGAATGAACTTTTGAAAAAGGGGTTGATTCGTCCTAGTTCATCGCCGTGGGGATGTCCTGCTATCTTTGTAAAGAAGAAGGATCAGTCGTTGCGGATGTGCGTAGATTATAGACCTCTCAATGCAGTCACTGTCAAAAATAAGTACCCTCTACCGTGAATCGACATCTTGTTCGATCAGTTGTCTAAAGCTAAAAGTTTTCTCCAAGATCGATCTAAGATTGGGCTACCATCAAATTAAAATTCGCCCGGAAGATGTTCCAAAGACAGCCTTTTCTACCAGATACGGTCTTTATGAGTATCTTGTTATGTCTTTCGGCTTGACAAATGCCCCCGCACACTTCATGTACTTGATGAATTCGGTGTTTATGCCTGAATTGGACAAGTTTGTGGTGGTATTTATTGATGACATCCTGGTATATTCTGTGAATGAAGAAGATCACGCTGAACATCTGCGTATAGTCCTCACAAGACTGCGTGAACATCAACTATATGCAAAGTTCAGTAAGTGCGAATTCTGGCTTCGAGAAGTACCTTTCCTTGGGCATGTGTTGTCCGATGGAGGAATTATGGTGGACCCCGCCAAGGTACAGGAAGTACTGAACTGGAAGGCTCCTATCTCGGTTCACGAGGTCCGAAGTTTTCTTGGTTTGGCTGGCTATTATCGTCGCTTCATCCCGGATTTCTCCAAAATAGCCAAGCCAATGACTCGGTTGCTGCAAAAAGACACCAGGTTTGTCTGGACTCCTGAGTGTGATGCGGCTTTTCACCAACTGCGAACCCTCCTAACCTCAGCTCCGGTTTTGGCACAACCGGATATCGAGAAACCATTTGATGTTTATTGTGATGCCTCAGGCATAGGTTTGGGAGGTGTGTTGATGCAGGAAGGCCGAGTAATTGCATATACTTCTCGACAACTTCGGAAGCATGAGGTGAATTATCCAACGCATGACTTAGAACTGGCTGCAGTTGTTCATGCTTTGAAAGTATGGCGGCATTATCTGCTGGGAAATGTCTGCAATATCTACACCGATCATAAAAGCCTCAAATACATCTTCACCCAACCCGAGTTAAATATGCGTCAAAGAAGATGGCTCGAGTTAATTAAGGATTATAACCTTCAAGTGCACTATCATCTTGGCAAAGCAAATGTGGTTGCGGATGCTTTAAGCCGTAAGTCTCATTGCCATTCCTTAGTTGAAACTGATTTTCATCGGTCTCGCCTTCTACATCCAGCAGTCTTGTACAACATCACTGTCAGTTGTACTCTCAAAAACAGAATTATTGAACTCCAAAAGACTGACACTGGTATATTCCACATCAAGCGTAAGATGAATGAACAAGAAACTACACAGTTCAGGATAGACGAAGAGGGTGTACTATGGTTCAAGGATAGGTTAGTTGTGCCTAAGGACCGAGAGCTTCGAAATGATATTATGTCTGAAGCACACTCCTCTAAGTTGTCCATCCATCCTGGCAGCAATAAGATGTATTATGATTTGAAACCACTTTATTGGTGGACCAAGATGCGGAAAGAGATAGCTGCATATGTTGCTAGATGTGACACCTGTTGCAGAGTTAAAGCTGTGCACATGAAAGCTGGGCTACTTCAGCCACTTTCCATTCCAGGCTGGAAATGGGAAGAGATAAGTATGGATTTCATTGTCGGACTTCCTCCTACTGTCAAAAATCATAACTCTATTTGGGTAATTGTTGATCGTTTGACCAAATCAGCTCACTTCATCCCAGTGAGAGTGGACTATCGTCCCACTGACTATGCTGAGTTGTACTTCAATCAGATAGTCCGGCTCCATGGGATACCTCGTACTATCATATCTGACCGTGGTCCCCAGTTCACTGCTCGCTTTTGGGAGCACTTGCATCACCTTCTGGGAACCAAGTTAGTGAGAAGCTCTGCTTATCACCCCCAGACATCGGGTCAGACAGAACGAGTTAACCAAATCTTGGAAGATCTGTTGCGAGCATGCGTCATTTCATCCAAAGGTTCTTGGGAAAAATGGTTACCTTTAGCCGAATTTTCGTACAATAATAGTTATCAAGAGAGTATTAAGATGGCCCCATTCGAAGCTTTGTACGGTCGAAAGTGTCGAACTCCACTAAACTGGGTAGAAGCTGGGGAAAGAAGGTATTATGGCATTGATTTTGTCCAGGAAGCCGAGGAACAAGTCCGTACCATCCAAAAACATATGGCTGCAGCACAAGCGAGACAGAAAAGCTATGCGGATCGTCGTAGAAAACCACTCGAATTTGAAGTTGGAGACTTCGTGTATCTGAAAGTTTCTCCAATGAAGAGTGTCCAACGTTTTGGTGTTAAGCGGAAACTTGCGCCGAGATACGTGGGTCCTTTCCAGATCATAGGCAAGAGTGGAGCTGTTGCGTACAAAATCCAGTTGCCTCCTGAGATGAGAGCCATATTCAACGTTTTCCATGTATCTCAGCTTAAAAAGTGTCTTCGAGTTCCTGAGGAACAAGTTCCTTTAGGTGATATCAGGCTGGAATCCGACTTAACCTATGAAGAAAAGCCAGTCCGAGTGATCGATACTCAGGAACGAGTAACTAGAAGTAAAGTGGTTAAGTGGTACAAAGTGATGTGGAGTAATCAGGGAAGTGAGAGTGATGCTACGTGGGAACGGGAGGATTATTTGCGGGATGGTTATAAAGAATTATATGAAAAATGGTACGCTTTCCAAATCTCGGGACGAGATTTTTATAAGGGGGAGGGCTGTAACACTTCAAGTGTTTAGTCCTTAATTGCATTGCATTTGCATGGCATAAACATAAGCATGCATCATTCATGTTTGTTATTTTATGTGATGCGACACATGTAATTATTCTAGGGTTTGTTTGATTTATTTCATGAAGTATTTGATAGTTGGTGTAACAAAAAGGTAAGGTAGCCAATCATGACCTACAACACCTTAGTTATACTTAGGGTAACATTTGGAACAAGGTTCATGTTGACCAAAATTACAAAATTGCCCTCCAAGAGAAGTTTGACCACCATTTGACCCTAGAAGGCTCTAGTTTGACCAATTAAAAAGTCTAATTTAGAGAACTTGCATGGAAGAGAACCCTTAAGTAAAGTTGTAGAGAATTTCATGAGGAACAAAAGTTCTAATATGGCCATCTCATGAAAATGACCAGAGCATGCTCAAAAATGGCCCACAAGTCAGCTTGAGTGGGAATCAACACTTAGAAAAATTCTAAGTCTGGAAATTGGACTTTTCAGTTTCACTGTACCTCACTTTAGCAACTTGTAACTCACAAACTAGGCCAAACCAGTCTTAGAGCCAATTGACAAAGTTGTTGTCCACACATAGCTCTACAACATTGTCAATATCACCATCACCTGGTTCTCAATAGTTTAGGAGATATAATGTCTTGAAGTTAGGGTTTCAGTCGGCATAGTGACTGAAACTAAGTTTCAGTTTTCGGGTGACCCACTTTGGAGCCTTGTAGTTTCAAATCTAGGCTGAACCAGCCCAAACTCCAATTGACAAACTTGTAGACCTCATGTAGCTCTACAAAATTGGTGTAATCATCTTCGACTAATTCGAACTGGTTTGGGAGATAATCGGTGTTGAACTTGCCCTGTCAGTCGATACCTTTGAGCTCTGAAACGAAACGTTCAGACATCGACAGTGTCCTCGATTCAGAAAACAGCCGACGCGTGGTGACACCCGTCGCCGGCCGCCTGATCGCGCTGCCACGCGCCGCGGACGCCCTGGCAAGGCCGGCCACGACGTGCACACTCACCCGCGCCTACCCGAATGGTTCGTAGCCCAAGAAATTCATTTCCATCGCCTCCACCGCAAGCAGCGACCGATCTCAGTGCCCGCCATTTCTGCCGAGCAAGCTTCGCCATCGTGAGCTCGCGAACCACCGCAAAAACGCGAACTCCGTCTTCACCATAGCTTCGCCGTGTCCTCCTCTACCTTCTCCACCTCCCAGCTGCGCCATTCGTGCTTTGGTAAGGTCACAGTGACCATTTTCGCCGTCTCCGCCATGGGCATGACCTCGCCGGAGATGAGGCCACCGTGGCCGGGGTAGCTAGGAATCATTCCGTCCCTGTTCTTTGCGGTGTTAGCACCGTGACGACCTCAGGTAGCTCACACCGTGTTCGGTTGAGCCGGCCATGGGTTGCCGTCGCCGGCAGCTCGCACCGGAGCCCTGCCGTGCCGCCATCACCGGCGACGTGCCACCTCCGCTAGGTCATAGGTCGTGCCACTAGCACCAATCGATTCCCCGCGTCACGTAGATCGCGCTGGTGCCCTCGGTTTCGCCGGCCGACCCACCGGCGGCGAGCTCCGACCACCGCCGTCCGCCTCCCCTGCCCTGTGCCGCTGACACACGGGTCCCGCCTGGCAGTCGCACGCGTGGGCGGAAGCCGACACAGGCCGCGCGCGCTGGCTGGGCCGCGCTAGCAAGCCGGGCCGGCCCAGTTTCATGTGGGATTTATTTCATTTCTTGATTTTTGTCACAGTTTTAAGTAAGGTTTGGAAAAATGAAGATCTAGGGTTTTACTTGCCCAAAAATTATGAGATAAATTTTGTTAGGATCTCCATGATGTGTAGTATTTTAGAAAAATATAAATCTGGAATGTGATGTTTAATTTCTAGGAGAATAAAATAGATCTTTCAAATGTGTTTTGAAATGAATGCAAATTTGTTAAATATATAACTTGAGCTGTATTATTCCAAAAATTATGAAATTTGGTGGGTAGGTTACTCTATGCTAGCCCTAGCTCTGGTAAAAATTTGGGCATCAGTGCTTAAGTAATTTCCAAGTTATAAGGCTATCATTTTATCCTAGGAGATAGTTGAAGGAATTTTTGTAATTTTTCTACATGTGCAATGTTCTTGTAACTTTTTGGAGAATGTCTTGGTACCCTAGAGTGTCTAAGAAAAATATGAAATCTGTTGTTTGATACTTTTCAAAATGATTTATTAATTATACAAAAATCAGCCTTTTTGACTGGTGAATTTTGTATAGAGAATTTCTGTGAATAAAACTTGTTCAAATTTTTACTGTGGTCTCTTTTTGGGTCAGAGAGTGCCCTGTAATTTTTGTAGAATTTTAGGAGCAGTTTACATATGTGTTTTAAATTCCACTTAATTACTTAAGTAAATTAAGAAATGGGTTTAAATAAATATTCTAGGTGGGCACACCTTACTTTCTGGTGTTTTTGTGACATTGGTGAACTTGTAGTAGTATTAGTTTGGTCTTAGAGAATGTTTGCCACATCAATAAATGTTTAACCTTTGTAATTTTAGGTTTTCTGGACAGCTAGTAGTAATTCTAAATTTGGCTTTGATAAAATTGGTTGCTAGAAAACTTGTAAATACCAAAGTTGGAATAAACTTGATGAACTAGCTTGTGTCAAAATTTGGAAGCATTTGGCTTAGTAGTTTGAGAGTTACTGTTGTTTAAAGTGGCAGTTCAAAATCTGCTACTCTCTGTTTTGAGAGGACAGATTCTGGAACTTGTGAAGTTTGACATGGAAAACTTAGAAGTTTGGAGTTGAGGTCTGAAAATGAATTGTAGTGCATTTCTTAGGCTTTCCAGATTGTCTTAGATCATATCTTTTGGAATTGTAAATCTCCAGTTGTGATAAAAACAAGTAGTTGCTGTCCAGAATGCTTACTGTGGTGTTTTGCTGATTGATATGGTGTGATATCCTAAGACATGCTACTTTTGTAATTGTTAGGTGTTAGGGCCTTAACTGAGGACGAGCAGCTTTATCTTAGGTTAAGTAGCTTAGGTAAGTACTTCTCCACCGGAGAAGAGATTTGCACGTACTAATAAAGTAACTTGATTAGATTATTGTTTTTATCGTTGAAATGCATTTCATTCCGAGCATGTTGCACCCATTTATGCATCCATGGTATTTATTGTGCATTCATGCAATAGGTGTACCGGAGGGGGTGACACTCCTCGAATTCGAGCCTGTAATTCCGGAGGAGAACCAGGAGCAGCAGGAGCCCGAGGATCCAGCAGGCGAAGGAGACGCCGCTGAAGACTTGCCAGAGTGCCCTGACCACCGGCCTTCAACTTTTCTGAAAGGCAAGCCCCGGTGCATGCGGAACCTACTATTTTATAAATTAATCTTGAGTACTTTTAATTGTTTACTGCATTAAGTTGTAGGAGTTATATGAAAACACTTGTTGCATTATACCTGTCCTTGTCCAGATATCATACTTAATCCTATATTAGGTTAGGCACGTGTCAATGCTTAGCCCTGCTTAGTTCGGTAGAAGTCGGGTGATTTCCGGTCATCCGCGAGATGTAGGAAGGAGTCACGAGTGGCTTTATGGCTATCGTGGATGGAACCATGCCTTAAAATGAAATTGAGACCGGGCGGGAGTTCGATAGTACAGCCGCAAGAAACTTCACGTCTTGGGTGTGGAGCTATGCCCGTCTGAGTCGTTTAAGGACCGATTCGCTGTACGTCCTTGAGTCATGTTGAACGCAGTCTAACACTTAGTTGGCCGGATAAGTCGTTCCGACCGCGAAGTCGAGTAGTATGGTTTAGGCCGGGAATCGAATGGTAGGTTGCATCTTGGAGGAGAGAAAGGATGTGCTTGGGGACATTGGCGTGAGACCAAGGGGGGGTTAGAGTCCCTATCACCTGGCAGAGTGTCGCCCTTGGGGACGCGACATTATTTGGACCCGCGATTCCTGAACTGTACAAAAGATGACCTGAGCAGCCCTCGCCAGGCGTGACTCGGTGAGTGTTAGAAATACCCCTCCAGCTGGATAGGAATTCGATTCGAATCGCCGTCGCTCCCGGTTAGTGAGCACTTGACTTGAGCAGCGGCAACGTAGATCTCATTAAATGAACTGGTGGTTAAGGGAATGATCCAATGTTGCCACAATTCATACCTGCTCTGGATATAATGATGATAATTGTTTGATTACAACCAAGTGCATGTTTAGTACAGGTGCTAAGATAGATGACAGGTAAATGCTAAAAATAACTGCTAGTACAGGCTACAAGAGTTTAAATTACTTATGCCTTTATGCAAAATGTTATGTCAGCTAGCCTCTTGTGTAAGCCTTGCATAATCCTTGGTGTCATCTTATTTCTGGTTTTCGACGGGTAAGTCTAGCTGAGTACATTCCAGTACTCAGGGTTTATTCCCTCCTGTTGCAGATGACATGCTTTATCAGGGATTCTGCAAGACGTGTCTCCACCCTGCGGGTGATGATGACTAGATCAGAAGGGCATGATCGTCTTTATGTACTTTCCTCATGCTTTTGTGGGTTGTTGATCATCCAGACTGGCAGTATTTAAGTAACTAGTGTGTGTGTTATGTTTCCGCTACTTTCAAACTTGGTTTGTAATAATTGCTACTCCGTGGTGTAAACTTATTTCAGAACTACTTGTGAAATGTATCGTATGATGTTGTATGTTGAATGATGCGATCCTGGTTGTAAGCAGTTTGGTTTGAAATCCTTCGTGATTTCGATTGACTACCGGGATTATATGGGCTCAAGTTTGAAAATTTGAGCGCTTCGGTGCTTGTTTTCGTACTTGTGCTCTTATAATTTGGTCGGTTCTGTTACAGCGCCCTCCTTGTTCCTTTCTCGCCCACTCACGTCTGAGGCGGAAAATGCCATCTCCTCCTCCACCAAGAGCTCCGGTGACCCCGTACGCCTATGTAGCCTTGGCACTGCTCGCTCCACCATAGCCGTAGCTTCGTCGTCATCTCCTCTATCTCGTCCGCACCTTGGATGGTCAAGCCAAGCGAAGGTGAGGGTGTGAACACCGATTTCACCACCGCCGCCGGAGGTCACCCTCGTCTCCTGCCACGGTGGCTCATGGATAGGATGCCGTGGGAGGTCTCTAGCGATTCCACCTTGCCTGTGGATGTGCACGGACACCGGCCACCGGCGCCGCCTGCCTCCATGGGAAGCTGGCCTTGGGTCACCTCGAGCCGAGCCGAGTGGCCCCTCGGATGTGTGTGGGCCTCCTGCCGCTCCTCGACTGCCACTCGCCGCCGGAGCGCCGCCCCGGCCGGCCGGAGCTGTGGGCCGGCCACCTCCTTTGTTTCCCGGTGAGCTAAAGAAGAAGGAGGTCATCGCCTCTCTCTGTCTCTCCCAATGTGGGTATGACAAGCGGGCCCGGTTGAGCAGTGGGTCTCGCACGACGGTTAAATGGTGACTGATTTGGGTGCATGTTCGGGTGCGCTTAGCGAGTTAAGTTAGGGTTTGAGTTAATTTGTTTTTGGATTTCAGATTTTGTGTAAATCTTCTAAATTCCATATCTCATGCTAGGAAACTCCAAAAATAGTAAATGTGGACTTTTTGGAAACCTTGAGAAGAGATCTATGCAGTGGAGTCATAAAGTATAAGGTGTTTGTAGATGTTTTCTGATGTCTTTAGTTAAGCTTTAAAAGTGCTCCTAAAAATGCTTATAACTTGACCAAAGCCATATTTAGAGTTTCGGAAGTCCAAAAATAGTGATCCTTGTTCTGTTAATCTTTTGATAATATGTAATAACTAATAAAAATATTAAACCTATTAGTTGTTCACTGTTTTCTTAGGGTTTTGGTTTAATCTTGCTAATTAGGCATTTCCTGCATGTGTTGTTTGGGAAATTCATAATTGATGCTGTGATGGTCCAAATGGTGTGAAACTTTTATGATAGTCTTGGCATGCTATGTATGTACTGTGGTATAAATTTCATGGTCATTGCTTACTGTATGATCAAGTTATTGATTTAACTTGTTTATGGCTTAATAAATAGCTTATAAACATTACATAAATGATAAAATGGAAAATATTGTTCCATTACCTTAGTATGATGTTTCTCTATCATGTTGATTCATATTATGGCCATGTGTTCATAGAAAATATTGAGTTTTAGGTTTAACTTGCTCTCACATGATTTATTGCCATATACATTTGTCTTTTTAATAGAGGTTGATATGCGTGTCCAAATGGCTTGAAATTTGGATAGTAGGCTATTGGGAGAATTTGTAGGCCACTGTAATTTTGGTAGAATTTATTGTGCAATTTTGATATGTGTTCATAATTCCACCTAATTATCTAGATAAATTAAGAAAATACATTAAAAGAATTTATTTAGGAATGGGCACTATGTTTTCTAGGGTTCATTAGTCATGTGTGACATGTTAGTAAAGTTATTTTTGTCTAATTATATGTTTGTAATGTAAGTTAATAATTATTCCCTGTAAACGAAGTTTCTGGACAGATCTAGGAACTTAGCAAAGTTCTTCATGATATTTTGTTTTGTTATAAAACTTGTTTATACAAAAGTTATAGATAATTTATGTATCTAGCTTTTGTTAAAATTTGGTGGCATTTGGCCAAGTAGTTTTGGAGTTATAGATGTTTAAAGTTAGGTCCCAGATTTGGTTGCTCTCTGTTTGGAGCAGACCAGATTCTGTATTTTCATCTTTTCAACCTATTAAACTTGGGAATAAGGCTTAGTTGGTATTAAATTAAATATAGAGAATTTCATAAGCTTTCCATAATGTCTTCTTGCAAGTCATTTGGAGTTGTAGATATCCAGTTATGATTAAATTACTTAGCTGCTGTTCTGATGCCCAGAATGTGGCAAATTCTAGTCTAGTGCTTTGATTAACTTTGCCATGCTACTGTGTTAAAGTGTGACTCATATCTTTGATGGTACTTGGGTTAGTTCCCTATGATCTTATGAGGCTTGTGTCTTGACTGATGTGCTTGCAATCTTCTATGTTATGCCTTAATGAGGATTAAGTTAATTAGCTCTAGGTGTTTATGAGTACTTTGGTATGCTTGTTTGATTACTCTGTTTATTGCACTTCTATACATTCATACATATGTGTTATTGCACCTCATTTAGGTATGCTAGCTGAAGCACGTGAAGGACCTGTTGTGGAGCCAAACCCGAAGATGGAGTTGGTGGATCCATCCCGAAGATAGAAGGACCGGACAAGTGATAGATTGGAGGATGCTCGCTAAGCGAATTCATCTGACATACTCTAACTTGAGTCGGATCCCAGGCAAGCCCCGGAGCATTATAAGCCTCCTGCCTTCAAAGCAATTAATTCTATATATGTTATAAGTATTGTTGGATTAAGTGGTAGGAGTTGGTTGGAAACCCTTGCTGCATTATATCCTTCCTTGTCCTGATATATGAATTCTTGAATCGTACATAGACTAGGATCGAATAGATGCTTAGCCCTGCTTTAAGCGGTAGAAGTCAGGTGATTTCCTATCACCTGCGAGATGTAGAGATATTCATATATGGCACGGTTGGCTATATTTGCTATCGTGGAAAAGAACCATGTGTTAATAAAATGAAATGAGACCGGGCAGGATGACGATAGTGAAGCAACAAGGCATGGAGGTCTTGGGTGTGGATCTATCCCCGTCTAAGTCGTTTAAGGACCGATTCGCTGTACGTCATTGAGTCATGTTGAACGCAATCTAACACTTAGTTGACCAGATAAGTCGTTCCGATCGCGAAGCCGAGTAATACAGTTCAGACAGGGAATCGAATGGTAGGTCGCATCTTGGAGGTAGTAAGGATGTGCTTGGGGACATTGGCGTGAGACCAAGGGGGGTTAGAGTCCCTATCACTTGGCAGAGTGTTGCCCTTAGGGATGCGGCATCAGTCGAACCCGTGACTCCTGAATTGTACGAAAGGTGGCTTGTGCGACCTTGGCAGGGGCCTGCGTGGTGAGTGTTAGAAATACCCCTCCAGCTGGATAGGAACTCGATTCGAATCGCCGTCACTCCCGGTTAGTGAGCACTTGACTTGAGCAGCGGCAACGTAGATTCCATTAAATTGAACGGATGGTTAAGTGGATGACGATGGAAAGGTTGCCTCAACTTATACCTGCTATGGTTAATATTGTTTGCTCCTAATCAAGTGAGTGCTCTAGTATAGGTGCTAATATAGATGACAGGTTAATGATAATTAACTAGATGCTTAAGCATTAATTATTACCTATCTATATTAAGCTTTTATGCAAATGTTGTCAAGCTAGCCCACTTTATATCAACCATGCATGATACTTGGTGTCACTTTATTTCTGGTTTTTGATAGGTAAGTCTAGCTGAGTACCTTCTCATACTCAGGGTTTTATCCCCACTTGTTGCAGGTTGTGATGTATCATGGCGACTGCAAGAGTTGGTTGGCTCCTGCCGTAGTGGCGGAGTGTGATCACGGGCATGATCCTTCTGAGTTATCTTCTCTCTAACGCTTTTGTTGGAAGTCGACCTTGGTACTGGCATGTATTTGAAATAAGATTAATGTTAGTTTCAAATTACTTTGCTTCTGCTACTTTTCAATGTAAGTTGTAATAACTATGTTGAACTCTGATGTATATTGAATTACTTGTGAAATGGTTGTAACATGTGAATGGTTATGTTGAATCACTATGATCTTGGCTTGTATGTTGGTTGGTTTGAAATCCCTCATGATTTCATTGGACTACTGGAGTTATATGGGCTCAAGTGCGAGAATTTGATCACTTCGGTGATTGTTTTTGTACTTGTGCTCTTATAATTTGGACGGTTCCGTGACATGAAGAGGGCTCCGGCAGTTGTTCGGTCTGGGTTCATGTACGACATGGACCTCATCGCTGATGGTTTCATCATGGATCCATATCAGACGGACAAGGAGAATGAAACTGTCTGCCTGGGCCTGATCGAAGCTGCTGAGGAGCCTAGGAGTCACCTCGCCAAGCTCTTCGAAGTCGAGGTGGTTCCTCCTACTGATGACGAGGGCCTGTGAGCCAAACCTGGGCATGAAGGCCTCGGGGGCCTTTAAACACTTAGATGTAAATTTGTACTAAATGTCCATTTTTGTTTGAGTCTTTTGTTCCCTTTCTTGCTTGAATCGTATTCTTGCATGATTTTCTCAGCGCGCGGTCACACCCCTTAGCTTGAGGGAGCGAGTGGAGGTACCGTAGCCCAGAGGCGTAGGTGATCTCGTAGCTCGGTAGCCCTCGAGCCTTAGGGTGCGTTTGCGGCCTCGTGAATTATGTAAGAACTTGATTCAAAGCATAGGGGAACTTTAGACGTGAGTTTTTTCAAAATCGTGAACTTTTATTAGGTCTACTTAGCACACGTTTGTGCCCCTTGGTGTGGGGGGTGAGTGGAGGTACCATAGCCCGGAAGTGTAGGTGATCTCGCGGCTCGGCAACCCTCGAGCCTTAGCGTGCACTTGCGGTCTTTTCAACTTATGTAAAAGTTCTCTTGTTTTTGAAAAAATGCGAGTTTTTTGGGGACACAGGAGGTTCCCCCCTTGTAGCCCCCGAGGGAGGGTCGATTCTGAGGAAACATGGTCGATCCTTCCTGGTTTTTTATGAAAGAAAGCTTTGAACACCGATGTATTCTTTGTTCTATCATGGGATTGCGAAATAATTTATAGAGCCTCGAGGCTTTAAGGAAAAAAGCGACATAGCTGTTCGATGTTCCAGACGTTGGTGAAGATTTCGCCTTTCTCATTCGATAGCTTGTAGGTGTCGGGCTTTAATACTTATGCGATGATGTATGGCCCTTCCCACGGCGGCATGAGCTTGTGTCGTCCCTTGGTGTTCTGGCTTTGCCGTAGCACCAGGTCACCATCATTGAGGTCCCGCCTACATACGTGTCTGTCATGGTAGCATCGAAGACTCTGCTGATACCTGGCAGAATGCAACAAAGCCACATCATGGGCTTCCTCGAGCTGGTCGAGGGTGTCCCCTCTTGTGGCGTCGTTACTTTTCTCATAGGCCTTCAACCTTGGGGATCCGTATTCTACATCAGTTGGGAGCATAGCCTTGGATCCATAGACTAAGAAGAATAGAGTGAACCCTGTGGCTTGACTCGGCGTTGTTCTTAGGCTCCACAAGACCGAGGGAAGCTCGGTAGCCCGTTGCCATGTTTGTTTAGCTTGTCAAAAATTCTGGGTTTCAGGCCTTGTAGAACCATGCCATTGGCACGTTCTACTTGGCCATTTGTTTTTGGATGAGCCACGGCTGACCAGAGCACACAGATGTGGTGGTTGTCGCAGAAATCTAGAAACTTTTTACCAGTGAATTGGGTGCCATTGTCCGTGATGATGGATTTAAGAACTTCAAAGTGGTGGACGATGTCGGTAAAAAAGAGCACAGCTTGCTCAGACCTGATGCTAGTGATAGGACGGGCCTCAATCCACTTGGAAAATTTGTCAATGGTGATGAGCAAGTGGGTGAAGCCGCTAGTTGTCCTTTTCAAGGGTCCGACTAGGTGAAGCCCCCAAACAGTGAATGGCCACGTGATGGGAATAGTTTGCAGGGCGTGAGCTGGGAGATGGGTTTGTCTTGCATAGTACTAGCAGCCTTTGTAGGAGCGTACTAGCTTGACAGTGTCGGAGACTGCGGTTGACCAATAGAAACCTTGTCGGAAAGCGTTTCCAACGAGGGTTCGAGGCGCTGCGTGATGACCACAAGCCCCCGAGTGTAGATCATTGAGCAGGTTTCTGCCTTCCTTATTTGTGATGCAGCGTTGGAGGACGCCAGTAGGGCTGCGGCGATACAGCTCCCTGCTGTCGCCAAATATCACAAAGGATTTGGCCCGGCGAGCGATCCGTTGAGCCTCGATCTTATCCGAGGGGAGGTCCCCTCGAGTGAGATGGTTGAGGTACGGAATACGCCAGTCAGGCTCAGGGTTGACTGGTGGTGTCGAGCCTTCCACCTGCATGGCCTCGACCCCAGTGAAGGGGGCTTTTGCCTCAAGTAGAGGGTCGAGTGACGACCCATCGACCCCTCCGTCTGCCCTGATGTTGATGGACGATTGGTGGAGATCTCTCGCAAAAACGTCTGGTGGAACCATAGTTTGACTGGAAGCAATTTTCGCGAGTTCATTAGTGGCCTCATTATACCTGCGTGCGATGTGGTTGAGCTTGAGGCCGTGAAACTTGTCCTCAAGGCGCCGTACCTCTTCACAGTAGGCCTCCATCTTGGGATCACGGCAGCTTGAGCTCTTCATGACCTGGTCGATTACGAGCTGAGAGTCACCTCGAACATTGAGGTGTCAGACCCCTAGTTTGACAACGATTCACAAGCCCATGACGAGCGCCTCATATTCGGCGACGTTGTTGGAGGCAGTAAAATGAAGCCGGATGATATAGCGCATGTGGACTCCGAGGGGTGAGATGAAGAGCAAACCCGTGCCTGCTCCTATTTTCATCAGCGACCCGTCAAAGTACATGGTCCAAAGCTCAGCCTAGAGTTGAACCGGAGGAAGTTGAGTGTCGGTCCACTCCGCTAGGAAATCTGCTAGTACTTGGGATTTGATGGCTTTGCGCGGTGCATAAGAGAGGGTCTCACCCATGAGCTCGACCGCCCACTTGGCTATCCTATCCGAGGCTTCCTGGTTCTAGGCTATCTCTCCCAGAGGGAAAGAAGAGACCACAGTCACCGGGTGGCCTTCGAAATTGTGACGGAGTTTGCGCCGCGTTAAGATGATGGCGTACAACAACTTTTGGATCTGCGGGTAGCGAACCTTGGTTTCCGAGAGCACCTCGCTGATGAAGTAGACCGGTCTCTAGATGAGCAGGGTATGTCCTTCCTCTGCCCTCTTGACAACCAAGACTGCACTGACTACTTGTGTCGTTGTGGTGACATAAAGTAGGAGGGGTTCCCTTAGGGTCGGAGGGACGAGGATTGGTGACTTAGAGAGTGTAGCTTTGAGCCTTGCAAGGGCTTCCTCAGCCTCGAGGGTCCACGAGAAGTGCTCTGATTTCTTTAGGAGGTGATACAGTGGGAGCACTTTTTCGCTGAGGCGCGAAATGAAGCGACTAAGGGCTGCCACGTAGCCTGTGACCCTCTGCACGCCCTTTAGATTTCAGATAGGGCCCATCTTGGTTATTGCGGCGATCTTTTCTGGGTTGGCCTCAATGCCACGCTCGGAAATGATGAACCCTAGAAGCATGCCTCGAGGAATGCCGAAAACGCATTTCTTGGGGTTGAGCTTGATGTTCTTTGCCCGGAGGCACTTGAACGCAATGTCGAGGTCGTTTATCAAATTATCAGCCTTTTTGGTTTTGACAACAATATCATCGACGTAAGCCTCGACGGTTGGTCCGATGTGTTCCCCAAAAACGTGTTGCATGCATCGCTGGTACGTAGCCCCTGTGTTCCAAAGACCGAAGGGCATAGTAACATAGCAATACATGCCGAATGGGGTGATGAATGAAGTCACGAGCTGGTCGAACTCCTTCATTTTGATTTGGTGGTAGCCGGAGTATGCATCTAAGAATGACAGGGTTTCACATCCCGTAGTGGAATCAATGATTTGATCAATGTGTGACAAAGGAAAAGGAACTTTTGGACATGCTTTATTTAAACTAGTATAGTCTACACACTTCCTCCACTTCCCACTCGTTTTCTTAACTAACATGGGATTAGCTAGCCACTCAGGATGATAAACCTCCTTGATGAATTCGGCCTCCAATAGTTTATGTATCTCCTCACCGATGCCCTTGCGCTTCTCCTCGTCGAAGTGGCGCAAGCGTTGCTTCACCAGTTTGGAGCCGGCTCAGATCTCCAAGGCGTGCTCGACGACTTCCCTAGGTATGTCCGGCATATCCGAGGGACTCCACGCAAAGATGTCGATATTTGCGCGGAGAAAGTCAACGAGCACTGTTTCCTATTTGGGATTGAGGGTGGCGCTGATGCTCAACGCCTTTCCCTTTGGGTCAGTGGGATCGAGGGGTACAAGCTTGACGTCTTCCGCAGGCTCAAAGCTATCGGCGTGGCGCTTGGAGTCAGGGATCTCGTTGGCCAGACCGTCGAGGTCCGCTGCCAAGGTTGCCAACTCCAAGACGGCTTCTCCATGCTCGACGCACTCGACGTCGCACTCGTAGGCATGCTCGTATGAGGACCCGACAGTTATGACACCGTTGGGGCCTGGCATCTTGAGCTTGAGGTAGGTGTAGTTTGGGACCGCCATGAACCAGGCATAACATGGGCGCCCAAGGATGGCGTGATATGTTCCATGGATCCGACCACTTTGAAAGTGAGAGTCTCTTTTCTGAAGTTGGTAGGAGTGCCAAAACAGATAGGCAGGTCGACCCAGCCGATGGGCTCTGCTCGCTTTCCTGCCACGACTCCATGGAAGCCCCCAACTTTAGGTTGGAGGCGCGTCCTTGTGATCCCTAGGAGGTCAAGGGTCTGGGCATAGATGATGTTAAGGCTCCTGCCACCATCCATGAGCACCTTGGTGAGGCGTGTGTTGGCGATAATGGGATCGACAACAAGCTGGTAGACCCCAGGATTGGGGACGTAGTCTCGGTGATCATCACGATCGAAAGTGATGGCCACCTCGGAGCAGTCAAGGAAGAGGGGAGTTGCCTGCTGCATGGAGAAGACCTCTTGACATTCTCGTTTGCACTGGCACGTCGAGGGTCCTCCGTATATCATGAAGCAGTCGTGGATCTTGGGGAATCCCTCATCCTTGCCGTCTCCCTTGGAATCTTCCTTCTTGTCGTCTTTCTTGACGCCTATTCCTTCAAAATATCTTCGGAGCATGTGGCAGTCCTCGAGGTTGTAGTTCGTGGAGCCTTTGTGGTAGGGACATGGCTCTTTGAGCATTTTATCGAAGACGCCCCTGCCAGGGGGCCTCGAGGTTTCTTGCGATCAGCAGCAGCAACAAGGTCATCGGCCGTGGCCTCGAGCTTGCTGTAAGGTCCTAGATGGCTAGAGGGGGGGTGAATAGCCTATAAAAAATTCTACAAGAGGCACTAAGCAAACTTGTTAGAATAACAAACGGCGCAAGGTGAGTTTTGCTTAGCCTACGGTTGTGATGCAAGCCTCCTATCCACAAGTCTAGTAGATTATGATCTCTAGTTCACACAAGAGCTATGTCACTAATCTTACACTAGAGAGCAAGCTAACAACACTACTAGCAAAGCTACTACTAGAGCTACACAAGATAAACTAGTAAAGTAAAAGTGAGAGAGGATTGTGAATCTTATACCGACGGTGGAGTGAAGATGTTGCCAATCACCAAGATGATATACAATCAATCAATATTGACAACAACACAATATGAAGATCAACCACGAGGAGACAATGTGACACAATATTTTTGTTCACCCGGTGTTCACTTGTGCACCGACAAGCTACGTCACCGGTTGTGTCGACCAACACTTAGATGGTTCCTCGGTGTGACCCTCAAGTCACTTGCCCCTCAAGGCATGCCCCGCAAGGCACCACAGGACACCACTCTCAAGTGAGGTAACTCAATGACATGCACAATCCACTAGAGTTGCTTTTGGCGCTCCGCCGAGGAAAGCACAAGAACCTCTTACAATCAACTGGAGGTGGCCAAGAATAATCTTCTTCTCTTGCCAATGCCTCCAACAATCTCCAAGCCAGCTAGCAGCGGTACTCTCCAAGAGTAACAAGAAAACCACCGGCTATACCACCCACAAGTGCCACTAGATGCCCTCAAGCTATGCAATGCACTTTGGGATCACTCAATCTCACTTTTGATTTGCAATCAAGCAAGAGAGAAGAGTGGGAGGAGAAGCTCTAGCTCAAAGGATGCACAAGAATGTTAGAAATCACGAGAGACCTCCCCAAGGGCCAGCCAACAAGCATCCCATCCAAATAGAGCCGTTATACCCCTTCACTGCGCGCTTTTCGGGATGACCGGACGCGCCGGTCATAACTGACCGGACGCGCTCAACCGCGTCCGATCCTCCAACGGTCACTGCGCCAACGGTCAAACCCCATGACCGAACGTGCCTCTCATAACGACTGGACGCGCCGGTCCCGAGTGACCGGACGCGCTCCAGTCAACGACCGGACGCGCCGAGCGCACAGCACCGCGCGCTCGCGAAGTAACGACTAGACGCGCCCCTTGCAATGACCGGACGCGATAGTGCTCGCGTCTGGTTAGAGTCCAGTAAGCTCCCTCAATGATCGGACGCGTCCGATCACGTGTGACCGGACGCGCCCCGCGTCCGATCGTCCTTGCGAACCGCAGTTCCTTCTGGGCACCTAACCGGACGCGCCGGTCCCGCGAGTGACCGGACGTGCCGGTTGCAAACCCTAGCACCCACGCGCCTGACTGCTGACTGGACGCGTCCGGTCATACCATGACCACGTCCGGTGCAGCGTCCGGTCACCTCTGTGACCTCTGTTCGCCTTCATTTCTTTTCCGACTTCCGGTGTAGTGGAAAATAGGCATTTCAACTCCTCGAAAACGCCTGAATCCCACGCTCGCAAGCTCGGCGGGAGGGAGAGAGGAACCCAAACCCTCTCTACCGCTCAAACTTCAACGCCTTTGCAAATGTGCCAACACCAACAAGTGATCACCACCTTGTGCACGTGTGTTAGCATTTTCATAATCATTTTCGAAGGTTTTCCTGTTAGGTCACTAGGCCCTACATGCAATGCACTTCATGAATTCACCTAGTGGCACCCGTGCATCGAATAACCGATAAGACTTCCCCTCTTAATAGTTCGGCTATCGATCCTAAACCACTCACACCCTCTATGGTGTCTTGAGTGCAAAACAAAATGGCCCTATGGTTATACCTTTGCCTTGAGCCCATTTTGTTTTTCCAGAAGATATGATCCACTTCATATCATCACATGACCGTCTCGATCCATCGACCTTGACTTCACTTGCTCTTCACCGTTGCATCAGTCCGTCGGCGCCAAGTCTTGCTCAAGCTTCACCATCGCATGGTCCTTCGCTTCGAAGCCTCGACTTGCCCTTCACCTTCACAACTGGTCCATCGAGCCAAGCATCATCTTGGTCTTCATCATCTTGGTCACATGAGTCAATGTCATGTCTCATATTCAATGACCACCTTTATCTAAATCATCCACTTAGATACAAAGGTTAGTCCTAGGTTTCATCAATTAGCCAAAACCAAACTAGGGACTTTCACTTGCCCTGCTGGTTCTTCTTCTTCTTCCTGTTGTTCCTCTTTGAGCCCTAGCTGGAGCTCGCGGGATTGTCCACCTTGTGCTTCCCTTTGCCCTGATCACCACCAGACATGGCACCGACCACCTCCTCGCCGGCAGTGAAGTTGGTGATAATGTCCATCAAACCGTTGGCAGTGGTGGGGGCGTTGCGGCACAGCTCTCGGACCAACTCTTTGCATGTGATGCCAGAGAGGAAAGCCATGATAACGTCGAAGTCGGTGATGTTGGGGAGCTCGGTGCGTTGCTTGGAGAAACGCTGGATGTAATCCTAGAGGGATTCACCCGGCTTCTGCTTGCAGCTTCGGAGGTCCCACGAGTTGCTGGGGCGCATGTAGGTTCCCTTGAAGTTTCCCTCAAACACCCTCACGAGGTTGTCCCAGTCATGGATTTGTCGAGGCGGGAGATCCTCGAGCCAGGCTCGAGCGGTGTCTGACAGGAACAGGGGGAGTTGCCGGATGATGACCCGGTCGTCGGTGGCCCCACCCAACTGACATGCCAAGCGAAAGTCAGCGAGCCAAAGTTCGGGTTTGGTCTCGCCTTTATACTTGGTAAGAGTCGTGGGGGGGTGGAATCGAGTCGGGAGTATCGTTTCGCGAATGGCCTTGCCAAAGACCCAAGGACCCGGTGGCTCGGGTGAAGGGCTTCGATCTTCTAAGCTGTCGTAGCGTTTGCCCCTGTGCTCGTGGTAGCCTCGAGCTGCACCGTCACCGTGTTTGCGCCTCCGGCGCTCGACGATGTCATCACGAGCATCTCGAGGTTCACGGTTGTCGATGATGCACTCACGGAATAGGGGCCACCCCGTTCTGTTGGGCATGCTTGGGATGAACCAAGGCCTCTCTCTTGTCGGGAGGGCTTGGTAGGCTACTCTGAGGTAGGTTCGCGTCGCCTCAAGGCAGAACTCTTAGCCTACTGCATGGCAGCGGTCTCGATGAGTCCTTAGATTTCATCTTGGGCTCGACGGGGGTGGGGTTCGATGGCTCGGGCATGTTACGAAGGAGCATGGTGGCGGCGACCACGTTCTGGCTGGCTCGACCGAAAACCGGGGGGTTGACCGCCCGATCCTCGACGATGCGATGATTGACGTCGTGAGCTCTTTCTCGAGCTCCTCCACCATGTGCGCGTGTCGTGTGCTCTTGCTCGAGGGTTTGCTGCAGTAGACGCAGGTTTTCTCGTTCCTCATCGAGCCTATCCTGCAACTCGTGGATTTGCTCGAGCTACATTCCTTGATCCGCAAGGAATTGAGCCTCATCCCGCTCGGCAGGGAGCTTGACCCGAGGTGGCGTGTTCCTTCCTTCAACGGGTGCCTCATCCTCCGAATCCGACATGCTAGCTCCATCGATATTGAAGCACTCGCGAGTCGGATCGTAGGTGTCATCGGCAGAGTCAGAGTCTGGAGCACCAAAATAGTAGTATGAGGGGTGCATGTGAGGTCGTCTGTTTTTGGGGTCGTAACGTCGAGAAGCAGTTGCATGGGGCCCCATCTCTAGGGTCTCCGTATAGTCTAGGTACTCGGAAGCTGGCGTAGATGCAACAAGGTCGAGAGTGGAGCGCAGATGGTGTCTGGGGAGCTCTTCATCAGCACTCATGCTGGTGCTTACATAAGAAGCGTACGCCCAAGCAACCAAGTCTAGCCCAAACGGGAATGCTGATGAAGATGTCGTCCCTCGTGCCAGTGTAGTCGGACCGGGTGGCAGTGTCGCACCAGGCGGTAGAGTGGTGGAACTCCCTGTCGGCATCTTACCCTCAGCCAAGCTCATCCTACACAGATCCTCAGCGAGGAATTCCTTGTTGGCATTCGACTGAGAGGCGCCGAATCGAGGAATCCCATCGTCCTCCGCAAGGCGGTGACGGTGGTTGCGCCGGGCTCGCCGTCGCCTGGTGGCTCGTGCCTGACGAGAGCGACAATACCGGCGCAACGCTGCCCGAGGCTAGGAGAGCCCGTGGTCCACGTCGGTCGGGTGCCTGGGTAGGAGGAGGACCATATCGTAGCCGTGGCCAAGCGACATGAACTCCAAATTCCCAAACCAGATCACTATGGCCAATGGGAGCGGGCGTTCGGGGTCAGCCATCCAGAAAAATGGCGGGAAAACGACGTTGGCACGCAGCTTCCCCTACCTGGCGCGCCAACTGTCAGCGTCTGGTCCTATAGGGGTCCTAAGCCAATGAGTGAATCAAGTGCTGCGTGTCCCTAATCTGGATGGTGATGCAAGGAGGATACATGGGGATTTATCCTGGTTCGGGCAATGAAAGGCCCTACGTCCAGCGGGGGGGAGAGTATTGTATTTCCTTGCACCTAAGTGCTTGCGTAGGGGTTACAAGCTGTGAGAGAGGGAACCGAGCCCAGGTCTCAAAGGAAAAGTGAGAGTACAAAAGAGATTGCTTGAGATGTTGATCTATGGGTTGTGTGCCTTTGCCTATTTGCGCTTGGCCTCTGGCTTGCGTCTTTCTTCGTCTGCCCCCTCCCTTGTAGAGCCCTGGCCCACCCTTTTATAGGGTAAGAGGAGGCCGGGACGTCGGGGGAGTCTTGAGGTGAAGTTTTGTCGACCCCTGTAGAGGTGGCTGTAGCAACGTGCCCTAGGAATGGTCGGCCATCCCCGGACACCATGGTGACGTAGGGGACGAGACGGTGAAAAGACCTCGAGTCCTATGCCACGTCGGCCTTTCCTCCCTGCTGACCGATGGTAGGTCGAGGCTGGGTCGAGGCCAGGTCAAGGATGGGTGGATAGGGCCGAATCCCCGAGATCGTGGGGTGCGGACCTTGTCGTATCCTCCCTCAAGGGTGATCGGTGGCAAAACAGTGTGCGGTATGGTGTGTATAGTGATAGGTTTTCACCTTCGATCCCGGGATGGGCGGTAAAAAGTGAGATTTGACACCGATGTTGTTTCCACGTCGGCCAGGCTATAGCCATGATGGTAGGAAGTAATAGGTAGTCGCATTAAATGCTCTGACTTTTGTTTCAGAGTAGGTGAATAAGATGGGTCGAGTGGTCCAACCCTGGGTCGTGCGAGTAAGAGATTTCCTGATAGTCGAGATGCCTTGTCGAGCGAGCCTCGTGCGAGTTGGAACACGGTCGAGGCATCCCATCGAGGGTGCCTCGTACGAGTCAGAACGTAGTCGAGGCGTCCCATCGAGCGAGCCTCGTACAAGTCGGAACGCAGTCGAGGCGTCCCATCGAGGGTGCCTCATATGAGTCGGAACATAGTTGAGGCGTCCTGTCGAGCGAGCCTCATACAAGTTGGAATGCAGTCGAGGTGTTTTCGTCTACTATTTTGGCGTTTGCGAGTAGCGTTTTGTTTTTGTTAATCGTTGATTGTGGGTACCCCTAGTTTTAGGTACCCGATAATTATAGTTGGTATGGACATCACAGTTAGACTACCCCGCTCTTGGTAAGGAAATGACTCAAAATGGGTCATAGTTAGACATTAGACCAAGTGGCTTATTTCATTCTTGGAAGGTCCTAGATTACAACACAACTTTCACAAAACTGTGGGTACTACCTTGGATTATGACAGAACTCCTCCACTCCCCAAATTGATAGTCAGACTAAAAGAGTAAATTAGATCTTAGAATACTGGCTTAGAGTTCATGTCTTGACTCATGGATCAGATTAGGAGAAAAGCCCATCCTTCACAGAGTTCTCCTACAACAACAGCTAACAAGCATGACCTTGCTAATGTGATCAAAAGTCAAAGAAAGCTAGCTCTTTGGATTAGTAGTGATAAAAGAAGCCAAAGAGCAGGTCAGAGAAAACCTGAAGATGGCCCAAACCCGTTAGAAGAGCTATACTGACAAAAGAAGATGTGATCTCGGTTTCAAGGTTGATGACCACATGTATCTCGAGCATGAGGTTAGCTACAGTTGGTATCACCCCTTAGAGGCACCATGAGGTTTTACATTAAAAGCAAGCTAGCACCTCACTTCATAGGCCCCTATGAGATCTTGAACAGAATTGGGAAGCCCGTCTACAAGTTGGAGTTGCCATCTAACCTAGCTGGAGTATACCCCGTGTTCTATGCCTCACACCTAAGGGAGTGCCTAGGAGTTTTAGATGAAGAAGTTCATACCAAAGCCGTAGACCTACAAGACCCGCTTGAGTACCTTCGAGTACCTCACAAAGGATTTGGATTGAGCTATCAAGAAACTAGAAGCACGATCGTTCCTTTCTAGAAGGACTTGTGGAGCAACCACACTGAAAGAGAAGCAACTTGAGAGAAAGGACTTCGAAAGCAGCACCCCCGCCTATTCACCGTTAGAGTAGCACTTCAATCTTGGGGACGAGATTCCTATGAGGGGGAGGACTGTAACAACCCTAATTTTCAAGCAACCAAAAATGCGAGCTTTTTAAAAATTTTCCTGCAAATGTGTGAAACATGTAGTCTTTAGGTCAAACCTAAGTCAAACCTATGGGGAGCTTGCTAATAAATTGATGCATCATATAGATTTTTTGTAGGAGAGTGCCTTGTCCTTGAGTTGGTTTTAGGTTGTGAGTTTTGTTTGGAGTTTGGAGTGCACAAATCTATAGCAATTCATCTCTAGTCCTTTTGAATTCCATCTAAAAGTTCCTTAATCTTAAAAAGCAAAATTCATTTTCCTTTTTCTTCCCATCCAGCCCAACCAGCCCACCATCCCTCACTTCCTTCTCCTCCACCCGCTAGGCCCACCTGGCCTCTTCCTCCTCCACTCGACCTAGCTTGTGCTCTGGCTCATCCTGTGCCAACACCTAGCTCCTCGCCTCCGACCCCCATGCACACAAGCCCACAAGCCGCTGGCCCAGTGTTGATGGTCATTAACAACAATTATAAACCGTCAAGTTGAAACATGAATAAGGGCATAAATCAATTCTCAACATAGAATTAGGAGTTAAACTAATAGAATTCCATAGGTTTTGGTGAATCTGTGTTTTTGTAGGGGTTACTCAGGAAAAGAGGCAAAGAGGACCCACACGTCGGGCTGAAAAGCATATTCTACGTGGGCACCAATGCAGGAAGGATCTAGAAGACACAAGAAGGCAACCCACCAAAGGAGGGGCCCACCTGCCATAGAGGGGGTTGGCTGACCAGGTCGACCGACCTGGTCTGGTCCCACCTGTCAGCCATCTTCACACATTGGTCTACCACCACCATTGAGGTCCAATCTTCACTGTAGATCAAAGTCGGTTTGATCCGAGGGCTCTAGTTCACCCCACCGGCCTATATAACCTGCCTTTGTATCCCTTGAGGCAAAGGCATCCTAAAACCCTAATTCATATTTTCTAGTGAGGATCAAGAGAGGGGTCCCATGAAAGGATCAACCTCTTAAGAGCCAACATTCAAGAGAGATTAGTCCTCAGTAGAATCTAGTCTTTAGAAATAGAGATAGAAAGAGGGAAGAGTTTGGAGGAGGTGCCAACTTGTCGGTGCTCCCTCTAGGGCTTGTACCTTGGCGGAAACGAATCTATGTCTGAGATTTCTCTGGTAATCAAATTCTTATTTCAGTCAGCAACATTGTTCATATTGCTCTCTTGGTTTGCTGGTATCTTTTCTTAAGTAATGTCCCTAGATGGAATAGTAGAAGACATAGCTTACTGAGATTAGAACAAGAAGACCTTAGCAATTTTCTCTACACTCTTGAACTTCTTAAGTCTTGTTGCTGCTCCAGGTTAAGTTAGACCATAGTTAACCTCACACATTTCCCTATGGATACGTTATTTAAAACCCTCTAGGTGAAAGCTATAGCGGTATCCGTGCGCTTGCGGATTTATCTATGTGCGTTAAAATATACCAACAAGCTTTCTGGCGCCGTTGCCGGGGAAATGGTTGCTGAGTTAACTTCAAACCTAGCTTAACCTTGTATTATACTTTTCTTCTTTTATCTTTTTATCCCTTCATTCTTTTCTTTTCTTTTATGAATTTCACTCCTATCTATCAATTGCTAAACCCACGAGCGTGAGCTCTAAGCCACCAGAATCTTCAGAGCCTATCCTAACACCTGGCTATGAACTATGCCCGTGTTTTATAAACATGATTTGGGAACAATCCTTCTCTGAAGAAGGCGATGCAAACCCAAACTTGCACCTACAAGAGTTTGAATAGACCTGTGCATGCTTGCGTATCGTTGGCATGTCAGACAATACCTTAAGATGGAAGCTTTTTCCATTTTCTTTGATGGGAATAGCTAAACAGCGGTACAATCTAACCGTAAAAAGTATGCAAGGAAATTGGGAGGTGTTATGCTCTAAATTTTGCTTGAAATTCTTTCCTATCTCTAGAGTGGCCCGCCTTCGAATAGAAGTTCTAACTTTTAAACAACATGAGAAAGAGCCTCTTGATGCATCCTGGGATCGTTTTAATGACCTTATCACCACTGGCCCAGACCTTGCTATTCTAGACCTGATTCTTCTTCAACATTTTTATTTGGGTTTTAGCAAGGATGATGCGCAAGACCTTAATGCAGCCTCTGGAGGATCTTTCCTTTCTTTGTCTGTTAGTGAAGCAAGGCTTGTCCTTGACAAAATCCTTGAACGGACCACCTGCACTAGCATTCATGATGAACTCCTAGAGGAAGAGAATGAATCATCCCCCGAATAAAAAGAGAAAGTTTTGATAGCTAAATCTTGACCATTCTGATCCCAAGATTTAGCTATCAGTCCCAAATCATCAATATCCCAAAATCCTCCAAGGGAAGAAGAAATTCCACCTTTGGAAAACCCTTTTGAATTTAAGGGTAATCTCATTGATTTTGGGAGAACAATGAAACCTCATCCACATAAGAGACCTCCAAGTGAATATAATCCAACTCCTCTTAAGGAAGAGTATCTTAGGAAGCGTCCTTATTCCCATATAGGACATCAGGAAGAATTCAAGGATGACATATCTAGTGATGCCACAGAAGGAGAGCCAAGCCATTTAGAAGTCAATCCTACCTTCTCTCTTTCTATGCCTACACTAGATGTCTTATCTAAACCCATCTTTCAACCCATCCTTGACCCTAATGATCCCTCTTATGCTCTCTCCTAAGTCTCATGATGACCCTAGAAATCCATTAAGACAACCAAATCATATGAATCATGAAGACTACAAGGATGGCCAATAAGAGCAACAACAATGGCAGGAATGTATTAAGAATTACCTAGAATATACAAAGAATACATATGACATTGTCAAAGAACGGATGGACAAGGACGAAGCCTTATGGATAGGATCCAAACTTTGCTTAGATCCAAATTGTCGGGTATCAATATACCAGGATACCCAACAGATGGTGAACTATGGCACCTTGCACATCTGCTAAAGCCCCATCGTAGGGGCCCCAGTAAAACTGACCCGCTAAAGGCGCTGACAGTGTGTCAGTCGCTCGAGGCTAAAAGTCAACTTCCGTCCTGCCTGAGCCTTGTGGAAAGGTCTCGAGCGAGATAGGCATCTCGGGCGGAGGTTTCCATCTCGCTTGGGCCCCATGATGTCATCAAAGCGCCTGACCCCCTTGGCATACTTCTACCTCACCCGAGGGACGTGTAGAGCCCTCTAGCAAGGCGGGGAGCCATGGAGGCCCCACCACGGCACCCATTCCTGCTGATGGGACAGACACAACCCTGCACAGTGGATAGGAACGTGCGAACCATGCTCTAATCCAACATGACTCCGATCATTCCACCACGACGATGTCCATACCTCTACAGCGACGAGGGTAACGACAACTATACCACCTACCCCCCTCTCTACACAAATCTGGACGCACGTACCGTCCATCCTTGACGGCATAGAAGCTCACCGGACGAAGCATGGCCATAGCATGTTGCACCAGCGAATGGAGAGGCCAAAAGATCAACACCCATTATGTCCTTGCGCTATAGGGGAAGCCACTCACACCAGATAAGGAGGAAGATGGCCGCACCCAAGGCCACCTTTTTTGTTTTTCTCTTTCATCTTTTCCCCATTTCACCTTTTTACCACAAATGTAACCCGAGCCCTCCCCTTGGGAACTATAAAAGGGGAGGCATGGGCCACATTTAGAGGAAAAAGGAAGAGGACACACCTCACTAAGTCAGCACACACACCCCCCTCAAAAGAGACCTGGGATTCGTTCCCTCTCTCGAAAGCTTGTAACCCCTACTACGAGCACTCCGGTGCAAGGCAACACGAGCAGCAGTAGAATCCATTGGACATAGGGTCATTCTTGTCCAAACTAGTATAAACCCTTGTGTCCACTTTGTACACCATCCGGGCCTAGACGTGCAGATACAAATTCACTCGTCACTCTGCCTAGACCCCCATTTATAGACACCAACACAGATGGTGAGCTTAAATTAATCTCTTCAATGAACATGACTCATCAAAGTTTGGAGAAAGCCTTAGATGAGACCAACCCTAGAGACACCAATCCATCAAAAATCTTGGACAATAAAACGTTTGATGAATGTCATAGGCATGGAATGATAGAGAAAAACTTGTTGCCTATAGACATCCATAAAGAAATACCCTTGGAGTTTGAAAAGGAAGATGACATCAACTAGCATGGAAGTTTCTTCATGAGCACCTCATCGAATCCACACTCATATGAGAAATCTCCTGATTCAATTGGTCTCTCCAACATTAGTCTCTTCAACATTACCACACAAGAGATCTTCAACCCCTCATACTCCCTGCTCATAAAAACTTTGAAAGGGTGGTTGTAGATACATATATTTATCATAAATATTGCAGATCTCATTGTGTCAATCTTGAGATAGGTACCCAAAGATTGGTGTTGGAGGGGAAACCACTTCACCAATTAGAAAGCACAATTCAAGGTTTCCCAAGGATGAGCTTGTGTCCTAAGGCAAGCACTTTCGAGAGATAACATGAGCTTTTACCTTTTTGCCCTTGTGAAGTGAGCATAGAAATATAGTTGTGAAAATATTCCTTTGGGTATTTTTGTCACTAACCATTCTAGGTTTGAAGCAAAGAGGATGAACGATGATGATTCAAGGTATGCCCTACCAATCATTATGCAACATTGTATTATGTCTATCCAAACTTGACTTTGCTTTGCAAAATTCAAGCTTGGTGAATGACCCTCTTTGAAAAAAATCTTATGCCATGTTGCTAATATTGGTTGTCATTACTTTCAAGTCGCGCTCAATTTGCTAAATAACAGTCATGTTCTTTCATCTCCACTTGAATAAATCTCTATAGCGCTTTCATGTTACCTTTATCTACATAGTAGAATTTTGGTTTGGAAGTACTGATCATACTTTCATAGGCATTTAAATTAAGTATGGTGCTTAGGTTAAATAGCCTCCCTTAATCAAATTAGACATCGAGTCTAGTTTGGTTATTGAACTAAACATTGCTTATGTAGACATTGGATATTTTGTTGGACTAACCCCTGTAGGAAACTCTCAATTCCATTTGGGTAAGTCATGAGATGAATTCAAATCAGAGATGAAGCAAGGCACATGATGAACTTCAAGAAGACACAACTCATTCGTCATAGATGTAAGAACTACATACCTTATTCAACATGGATGAAAGAACTATAAGTATCAAAGTTCATTTACTTTGCTTCTGCTGCAAGTTACCTTTGCCTTGAGCCATGCTTGTATATAACATAATAAACAAAATCTATGCTAAAATAATCTCAATGCCATCTTTTATTAGCATAGAAGGAACACAACAAAATTCTGAACAAACAACCCATGTTTTAAAACTATGTATTCTTTCGGGTATGTGTTGTCCACTAATCCATTGCAGGCATAAAAATGAGTGAGGCAAAAAGATCTAACATGAGGTGTCAAAAGATCAAAGAGCAAAAAGATGGCAGGACAAAAGGATGAGAAAGATAGGTGCACTCTATGAGACAACATGTTCATGAATAACTCAAGATTCAAGGAAGGAAAGGACCATTGGAAGTCGTCTGTCCTTCATCACATGGTGTCATCACACTCCAATGATTAAGGTAACATCTTAGGTAAGTGGATCATTTTCCTCTTGATCTTGGTATGCACATAAATAAAGACACAAACATGTTTGAGTTACAATGTTGCTTGATCCAACCTGATTAACTCAACATGTTTTGTTTCTTAAGTTTGTTCATAGCACCACTTTCTTGATCTCATAGTCTTAACCAAATGAGCTAAAACTTTGCACATCCTATCCTTGGAAGATGACAGTCATAATCATGTAAAGATTGACACATTATGTAGAGATAGACAATCCTTCCACTAGTTAAGAAATTCACCCCTTGTTGCCAAATGTACTTAAATGCTACATTCATCTTGTTCTATGTGCCTAAGGTTAGAGAAGAGTAAGGAAAACTTTTGGTTCTATTGGTGTTTTCCCACCAATAGAGCCCATGCACTTGATCTCTATCTTGTTTTTGCATGTAGGACACACTTCGAGAAAAGTATGGAAGGGTTTGTTAATCCCTAAAAAAATTCTACAAGTGGAAGTTCTGAACTCGTGATTGTGCACACTGAGCAAGATGCTACCAGCCTCCACTACTAATGCTTCATTTCAACCAGCTGGACAAGCGAAGAACATGGGTGACATCATCCTCATAATCACTATCTCAAGAGGTGCAGTTATCAAGGTCTCCACCTTTAGGATCAAATGATGCACCTAAGGAATGAACATGGTAAGAAGTCATGTTCAGAGAACTTAAACCACTGAACCCTCGCTGAGAGGTAAAATCGGTAGTTATCCATATTTATTCTTTCACATTGCATGGATTATTTTTCCTTTAGCATATTTGCAATTAGCACTGCATTAGAAAAGAAAAAAAAATATATTTGTTTGCGGCACTGCATCATAAATCTTAAGCCCCATGTGAATAAATTTGTGGCATGTAAAAACCCGTAGGAATATTCACCGTGGTGGCATAAAAATAAAAATAAATATGCATTCATCTTGTTACATTTTTCTTGCATCATAGAAAATAAAAAAATACAAAAAATATTGAGAAAGAGATCCTGCTAAAACTCTGCTTAGAAGAAAAATCAGAAACAATCTCAAAGGCTTTGGACAACTCAGGCTTAAGTGGTCAACCACTAACGCTTAATCTATTCCACGAGTTTTGTTATCTATTTTGAGTTTCATAGGATTTGAAGGACCAACAAGAGCTAACAAGCAAGTGGATGTTCTATCCACTGTTAAAGCACTGTCTCAACAGTCATCAACATCAATCAATGCTCCGATAGAGGAAGTACATCTCCACTGCCAGTCTGCTACTCTGTAAGATGAAATGACTACGTCAACATCCAGCTTGGGGAAAAGGCACAGGTGTATCTAGCTAAGTATTTCTTTTCCCTTTTAGGTTTGCTATTTTAAAGTTTGCTATATATTTGCCAAAGAAATAAAAAGATGCATAACAAACAAAACAAAATAAAAATTTATCTTAGTTAGTTATATATATTAGTAAGGTGTGATCTTAAAACTCTACAAATAAAATATAAAGGTGTCTAGTTTATTTTTATGAGATGAATAAATAAGAGGATTCAGAGTAATCTCTTAAATAAAAATGATTAATAGTTGCTATGTCATAATTCCTTTCTAGTACCTAGTTTTCAGCCTCGAATTCCCTTGAGTTTTGGATAAAGCTGTTTTGATATAAGGATTTACTCTAAACTTGAAACTCGTGGGTAGCGAATGCTTGATCTAAGTCTAGGTAATTGACGGATATGATATGAGAAGGTCTAAGCTGCTATTTATCTTGTTCCAAGTAATACTAGAGTTCTAGAGATTTATCTTTTGAAAGACATAAAAATATTACATGATGAGTTCTTGTATGACAAAGCTTGAATTTCCACCAAAGCTATACATGTTATTTAGGCTAGGAAAACTTCCACATATATGCTGCTTGCTTTTGCATTGAGTTTTATCAAGCTTTGTTGATGCCTTATGAGAGGTTTGTCATGCTCTTAAAATCAAGATCATGTACACACCATCCGCATATGCACAACTTCTACACTTGGGGTAGGCACAAAAACATGCCTTCTATCTAGATCCACCCAAAAATGTTCTACTCCTACACTAGGGGTGAACACAAAAACATGTTAGGTTTTCCATCCACCAAATAAATGCTCCAAGTTCTTGTAGATATCTCTCTTAAAGTTTTGTTACAGAAAAGAGACATGGGGCTATGCAAAAGTTACTCAAAAACAGAAAAAAAAGGGAGAGTTGAAAAAATAGACAAGTGTCCAAGATTTCTAAAACAATGGGTACTTAGATGCCCACCTAGTAAAAAAGAGAGATGAATAAGATAGCCCCTGTTCTCTAGCAAATGTTTCCAAGTTTCAAAAGAGAGATATGTTTTCAAGGAGCAAAGTAGAATTAGGATCAGCCACCATATATATCCACACACATGCACATCTTGATTTGATTGTATGACTTAACTCTCTTTGGATCCTTTGTTTGACTTTACAATATATGCATTACAACTTTGCAAGTAGGCTCTAGCTTTCTCCCTACCTATGAACTCCACATAAGCCTTAGTAGTTGGAAGAGAAAAAGGCATAACATCATTATTGCCTTGGTGAGGATCCACAAATACCACAAAATGAGAGACTTGAGAGTGTCATACAATGAATCTCTGAGTTTTATTTTAAAAACTTCTAAAAACTCTAGAATGATGGTTGAACAAAGAGCTTGAGACATAGTGCTTGACTGGATCATTCTATCTTTCAATTGCTCAAGACCCAAGTAAAGGCTAAGAAGCCCATGGTTAAAGGTAATATGGGTGAGTTTGAAAGTCAAAATAGTTTATTCTAATCTAGAGGGAAATTCTTGTTTGAACGCATGTGTACTTTTGAGGTGTGAAAGTACTGAAGCAACTCCTGGTCCATTGCTGAATTTAGCTTTTCTCAGGGATAAGAAAAGGTTAAGCTTGGGGGAGTTGCTGACAGTCATTAACTACAATTATAAACCATCAATGAAACATGAATAAGGGCATAAATCAATCCCCAACATAGAATTAGGAGTTAAACTGATAGAATTCCATAGGTTTTGGTGAATCTATGTTTTTGTAGGGGTTACTCAGGAAAAGAGGCAAAGAGGACCCACATGTCGGGCTAAAAAGCATATTCTACATGGGCACCAACACAGAAACGATCTAGAAGACACGAGAATGCGACCCATGAAAGGAGGGGCCCACCTGCCATAGAGGGGGGGTCAGCTGACCTGGTCTAGTCCCACCTATTAGCCATCATCGCATGTCGGTCTCCCATCGCCATTGAGGTCCAATCTTCATCGTAGATCAAAGTCGGTTTGATCCGAGGGCTCTGGTTCACCCCACCGGCCTATATAAGCAGCCCTATATCCCTTGAGGCAAAGGAATCCTGAAACCCTAATTCATATTTTCTAGTGAGGATCAAGAGAGGGGTCCCATGAAAGGATCAACCTCTCAAGAGCCAGCATTCAAGAGAGATTAGTCCTTAGTAGGATCTAGTCTTTAGAAATAGGGAGGTAGAGAGAGAGAAGAGTTTGGAGGAGGTGCCGGCCTATCGGTGCTCCCTCTATGGCTTATATCTTGGTGGAAGTCAACCTACGTCTGAGATTTCTCTGGTAATCAACTTCTTATTTCAGTAAGCAACATTGTTCATATTGTTCTCCTGATTTGTGAGTCTCTTTTGAGTACTTTAATCTATCTGGCTTAGGTTAAAGTATTATTCATAGTGTAAGCGTGGTGCTTAGGCTCGGATAACTCGTAGATGCACCCTACTTTCCAGATCGAAGGTAGATTCACAATTGTGATAGCTATATATATATATATATATATATATATATATATATATATATATATATATATATATATATATATATATATATATATATATATATATATATATATATATATATATATATATATATATATATATATATATATATATATATATATATATATATATATATATATATAACAGAACCGACCAAATTATAAGAGCACAAGTACAAAAACAAACACCGAAGCGCTCAAATTTTCGAACTTGAGCCCATATAATCCCGGTAGTCAATCGAAACCACGAAGGATTTCAAACCAACTTGCTTACAACCAGGATCGCATCATTCAATATACAACATCATACGTTACATTTCACAAGTAGTTTTGAAATAAGTTTACACAAACGGAGTCGCAATTATTACAAACCAAGTTTATAAAAGTAGCGGAAGCAAACGCACACCAGATGTTTAACTACTGCCAGTCTTGATGATCAACAACCCACAAAAGCATGAGGAAAGTACATAAAAGATGATCACGCCCAAGTGATCTAGTCTTCTTCACCCGCAGGGTGGAGACAAGTTTTGCAGAAGCCTTGATAGAGCATATCATCTGCAATAGGAGGGAATAAACCCTGAGTACTGGAATGTACTCAGCTAGACTTACCCGTCGAAAACCAGAAATAAGATGACACCAAGGATTATGCAAGGCTTACACAAGGGGCTAGCTGACATAACATTTTGCATAAAGGCATAAGTAATTGAAACTCTTATAACCTGTACTAGCAGTTATTTTTAGCATTTACCTGTCATCTATCTTAGCACCTGTACTAAACATGCACTTGATTATAATCAAACAACATGATTATTGTATCCATAGCAGGTATATCATTATGGCAACATTGTATCATTCCCTTAACCACCAGTTCATTTAATGAGGTCTACGTTGCCGCTGCTCAAGTCAAGTGCTCACTAACCGGGAGCGACGGTGATTCGAATCGAATTCCTATCCAGCTGGAGGGGTATTTCTAACACTCACCGCGCAGGCCCCTGCCAGGGTCGCACAAGCCACCTTTTCATATGATTCAGGAATCGCGGGTCCGAATGATGTCGCGACCCCAAGGGCGACACTCTGCCAGGTGATAGGGACTCTAACCCCCCCTTGGTCTCACGCCAATGTCCCCAAGCACATCCTTTCTCTCCTCCAAGAAGCAACCTACCATTCGATTCCCGGCCTGAACCACATTACTCGGCTTCACGGTCGGAACGACTTATCCGGCCAACTAAGTGTTAGACTGCGTTCAACATGACTCAAGGACGTACAGCGAATCGGTCCTTAAACGACTCAGACGGGCATAGCTCCACACCCAAGACGTGAAGTGTCTTGCGGCTGTACTATCGAACTCCCGCCCGGTCTCAATTTCATTTTTAAGCATGGTTCCATCCACGATAGCCATACAGCCACTCGTGACTCCTTCCTACATCTCGCGGATGACCGGAAATCACCCGACTTCTACCGTACTAAGCAGGGCTAAGCATTGACACGTGTCTAAACCTAAAATAGGATTAAGTACGATATCTGGACAAGGACAGGTATAATGCAACAAGTGTTTTCATATAACTCCTACAACTTAATGCAGTAAACAATTAAAAGTACTCAAGATAAATTTATAAATCAGTAGGTTCAGCATGCACCGGGGCTTGCCTTTCAGAAAGGTCGAGGGCCGGTGGTCTGGGCACTCAGGAAGGTCGTCTGCGGGCACTCCTTCGCCTGCTGGACCCTCGGGCTCCTGCTGCTCCTGGTACTGGACTTCCTCCGGAATCACAGGCTCGAACTCGAGGAGAGTTACCCCCTCCGGTACACCTATTGCATGAATGCACAATAAATACCATGGATGCATAAATGGGTGCAACATGCTCGGAATGAAATGCATTTCAGAAATAAAATACTCTATTCAAGTTATTTTATTAGTACGTGCAAATCTCTTCTCCGGTGGAGAAGTACTTACCTAATCTACCCAACCTAAGATATAGTTGTTTCTCTTCGGTTAAGGCCCTAACACCTAACAATACAAGAGTAATATTACTTAGGTTACCACAGTAAAACATTCTGGACAACAGCTCAAGGATTCTAACATAACTGGAGAATCCCAATTCCAAAAGATATGATCTAAGACAATATGGAAAACTTATGAAATGCACTAAAAAAAATGTTTTCAGACCACAGCACTTAATTCCAAAGTTTACCCAGTCGAAATTCCAAAGTCCCATAATCTGTTCTCTCTAAACAGAGAGCAGTAAATTCTGGACTGGCACTTAAACAGCAATAACTCCCAAACTACTAAGTCAAATGCTCCCAAATTTTGACACAAGCTCAATTACAAATTTTACTACAACTTTGGTATTTACAAGTTTTCCAGCAACCACCTTTATCCAAGGTCAAACCTAGAAATACTATCAGCTGTCTAGAAAACCTAAAATTATAAAGGTTAAATATTTATTTATGTGGCAAACATTCTCTAGGACCAAACTAATACTACTACAAGTTCACAAAGGTCACAAAAACACCAGGAAGTAAGGTGTGCCCACCTAGAATATTTATTTAAACCCATTTCTTAATTTACTTAAGTAATTAAGTGAAATTTCAAACATATATGTAAACTGCTCCTAAAATTCTACAAAAATTACAGGAGACTCTCTGACCCACAAAGAGACTACTGTAAAATTTTGAACTCAATTTATTCACAGGAACTTCCTACACAAAATTCCCAAGCCAAAAAGGCTGATTTTTGTATAAATAACAAAGCATAGTCAAAAGTGTCAAACAACAGATTTCTTAATTTTCTTGGACACTCTAGGGTACCAAGACATTCTCCAAAAATTTATAAGAACATTGCACATGTAGAAAAATTACTAAAATTCATTTAAGTATTTCCTAGAATAACAAGATAGCATTATAACTTGAAAAGTACTTAAGCACTACTGTCCAAATTTTTACCAGAGCTAGAGCAAGTATAAATTAGCCTACCCACCAAATTTCATAATTTTTGGAACACTGAAACTCAAGATATAATTTAAACAAGTTTGCATGTGATTTAAAACACATTTCAAAGACCTATTTAAATATCCCAAAAACTAAACATCACATAGCAAACTCATATTTTTCTAAAATACTACACCTCATGTAGATTCTAACAAAATTTATCTCATGATTTTTGAGCAAGTAAAACCCTAGATCTATATTTTCCAAACTTAACCAAAATTCTGTAGCAAAATAAATAAAAATGAAAAAGATCTCATTTTATACTGGGCCGGCCCGGGAAAGGACGCGGCCCACGGCGCTCGCGCGCGCGGCCTGCTCGGCCATCCCGCGCGCGCGCGGGTGCTGACAGCGCGGGCCCGTAGGTCAGAGGGAGAGGAGCGAAAGGGAAAGACGGCCGCGACTCCGGTGAGCTCAAGCTCGCCGACGACGGCGCTTACGGCGACGGGAAGAGCACCAAAGGCTTCCCCGTGACCCTCCGCATCGACCAGACCCAGTTTGGCTGACCCTATCCCAACCTAACTCCGACGGCCATGGCGACCGCGGCTCGGAGGCGGCACCCGGTGGCGGTCCGGCGAGCTCCGGTGGCCAGGGACCTAAGTGAGGTGTACTACGGCTTGCTGAGGACATGGCGGACCCCTCCATGCCAAGGAAGAGGACAGAGGTGGAGTGAGTGCCGCTGGCCGCGTGAGCACCGCACCGGCGGCCATGGCGCGGCAGCGCACGACGGTGTTCCGGCGTGTGCCGGCCCTCCCAACCGGTAGCGTCATCACCTAGGCTGCTCTACCCACCCCGGAACCCAGAACACTTAGTGGGAAGACTGGAGGGTGACCGTAGGGAGCTAGCCACGGTGAGCCGCCGCGCGGACAGTGCGCCGGTGAGGACTTCCGGTGGCGGAAAACGAAATTCGCCCTCACCTTGACACAATCCGGTCAAGCCACGGTTGGAGGAGGTGGAGGGGATTCCGATGACGGGATTTGGAGGACGGGGGTGCGATGGTGATCTTGCACGAGCACAGAGCGGCTGCGGCGACAATGGCGCCTTCGTTCTCCACCTCGGTGAACCCGGCCAGAGCGAGAGGGAGGAGGAAGGAGAGTGAGCGCGGGTGATGGGGACTGAGGTGTCGACTCCCACTTCACTCACGCGCGCGAGCTCGCGACGTGGAGGCGATGGCAGGGCGCGAGCGCCACACGGCCATCGGGCTCTGCCCAAGCGCCATGACGCGAGCCGGCTACATGGCGTCGCCGTTTACTGAATGGAGGTCATCCTTGCTCGACTGACAGAGCAGTTTTGTCGCCGATTAACTCCCAAACCAGTGAGAACCAGGCATGGTTGATGTTGGCAATGTTGTAGAGCTACATGAGGACTACAAGTTTGTCAATTGGAGTTTGGGCTGGTTCGGCCTGGATTTGAAACTACAAGGCTCCAACGTGGTGCCCCTTGAAACTGAAACTTAGTTTCAGTCACTAAGCCGACTGAAACCCGATTTTCTAGACACCATATCTCCTAAACCATTTAGAACTAGGTGATGGTGATATTGACAATGTTGTAGAGCTATGTGTGTACAACAACTTTGTCAATTGGCTCCAGGACTGGTTTGGCCTAGTTTGTGAGTTACAAGTTGCTAAAGTGAGGTACAGTGAAACTGAAAAGTCCAATTTCCAGACTTAGAATTTTTCTAAGTGTTGATCACCACTCAAGCTGACTTGTGGGCCATTTTTGAGCATGTTCTGGTCATTTTCATGAGATGGCCATATTAGAACTTTTGTTCCTCATGAAATTCTCTACAACTTTACTTAAGGTTGCTTCTCCATGCAAGATTTCTATACTAGACTTTTTAATTGGTCAAACCAGATCACTCTAGGGTTCCAAACTTGGTCAACAACATTTGGAAGGGTAATTTGGTAATTTTGGTCAACATGAACATTGCTCCACTACTTACCCTAAATGTAATTAAGGTGTTATAAGACCTAATTAACCACTCTACATATTGGTTGCACAAAGTTCCTAGTGTCACATTCTTTGGAACAAGTATTTCAATACTTTCACCCAAATGTTGCAAGCCCATGTTGCACATGTTGCATGAGTGTGTTGCATAACACTTGCTAGTTATGTTACACTAAAGTGGTTGACATGTCTCACAAGGAAATTGCACATAAGGTACTTATGTTTTGCACACTACTCACTTCTCACTTCACATGAAATATAAACATATCATAAGCTTATGCATGAATGAATGATGCTTGCTTATGCTCATGCAAATGCAATGCCATTAAGGAGCTAAACACCTGGGGTGTTACAGCCCTCCCCCCTTATAAAAATCTCATCCCGAGATTTGGAAAGCGTACCATTTTTCATAGAATTCCTTATAACCATCCCGCAAATAGTCCTCCCGTTCCCATGTAGCGTCACTTTCACTACCCAGGTTACTCCACATTACTTTATACCACTTAACCACTTTGCTTCTAGTCTCTCGTTCCTGAGTATCGATCACTCGGACTGGCTTTTCTTCGTAAGTTAGATCGGATTCCAGCCTGATATCTCCTAATGGGACTCTTTCTTCAGGAACTCGAAGACACTTTTTGAGCTGAGATACATGGAAGACGTTGAATATGGCACTCATTTCTGGTGGTAACTGGATTTTGTACGCAACAGCTCCACTCTTGCCTATGATTTGGAAAGGACCCACGTATCGTGGCGCAAGTTTCCGCTTAACACCAAAACGTTGGACACTCTTCATTGGAGAAACTTTCAGATAAACGAAGTCTCCAACTTCAAACTCGAGCGGTTTTCTACGACGGTCAGCATAACTTTTCTGTCTAGCTTGGGCTGCAGCCATATGTTTTTGGATGGTACGGACTTGTTCCTCAGCTTCATGAACAAAATCAATACCATAATATCTCCTCTCACCAGCTTCTACCCAGTTTAGTGGGGTTCTACACTTACGACCGTATAAAGCTTCGAATGGGGCCATCTTAATACTCTCTTGATAACTATTATTGTACGAAAACTCGGCTAAAGGTAACCATTTTTCCCAAGAACCCTTGGATGATATTACACATGCCCGCAATAGATCTTCCAAGATTTGGTTAACCCGTTTCGTCTGTCCTGACGTCTGGGGGTGATAAGCAGAGCTTCTCACTAACTTGGTTCCTAGAAGGTGATGCAAGTGCTCCCAAAAGCGAGCAGTAAACTGGGGACCACGGTCAGATATGATAGTACGAGGTATCCCATGGAGCCGGACTATCTGATTGAAGTACAACTCAGCATAGTCAGTGGGACGATAGTCCACTCTAACTGGAATGAAGTGAGCTGATTTGGTCAAACGATCCACAATTACCCAGATGGTGTTATGATTTTTGACAGTAGGAGGAAGACCGACAATGAAATCCATACTTATCTCTTCCCATTTCCAACCTGGGATAGAAAGTGGTTGAAGCAACCCAGCTTTCATATGCACAGCTTTAACTCTACAGCAGGTGTCACACCTAGCCACATATGCAGCTATTTCTTTCCGCATCTTGGTCCACCAATAGTATGGCTTCAAATCATAATACATCTTATTGCTGCCAGGATGGATGGACAACTTAGAGGAGTGTGCTTCAGACATAATATCATTTCGAAGCTCCCGGTCCTTAGGCACAACTAACCTATCCTTGAACCATAGTACACCCTCTTCATCTACCCTGAACTATGTAGTTTCTTGCTCTTTCATCTTACGCTTGATGTGGAATATACCAGTGTCAGTCTTTTGGAGCTCAATAATTCTGCTTTTGAGAGTACAACTGACAGTGATGTTGTACAAGACTGCTGGATGTAGAAGGCGAGATCGATGAAAATCAGTTTCAACTAAGGAATGGCAATGAGACTTACGGCTTAAAGCATCCGCAACCACATTTGCCTTGCCAGGATGATAGTGCACTTGAAGGTTATAATCCTTAATCAACTCGAGCCATCTTCTTTGACGCATATTTAACTCGGGTTGGGTGAAGATGTATTTGAGACTTTTGTGGTCTGTGTAGATATTACAAACATTGCCCAACAGATAGTGTCGCTAGGCTTTCAAAGAATGCACAACCGCGGCGAGTTCTAAGTCATGTGTTGGATAATTCACCTCATGTTTCCAAAGTTGTCGAGAGGTATATGCAATTACTCGGCCTTCCTGCATCAACACACCTCCCAAACCTATGCCTGAGGCATCACAATAAACATCAAATGGTTTCTCGATATCTGGTTGTGCCAAAACCAGAGCTGAGGTTAGGAGGGTTTGCAGTTGGTGAAAAGCCGCATCACACTCAGGAGTCCAGACAAACCTGGTGTCTTTCTGCAGCAACCGAGTCATTGGCTTGGCTATTTTGGAGAAATCCGGGATGAAGCGACGATAATAGCCAGCCAAACCAAGAAAACTCCGGACCTCGTGAACCGAGATAGGAGCCTTCCAGTTCAGTACTTCCTGTACCTTGGCGGGGTCCACCATAATTCCTCCATCGGACAACACATGCCCAAGGAAAGGTACTTCACGAAGCCAGAATTCGCACTTACTGAACTTTGCATATAGTTGATGTTCACGCAGTCTTGTGAGGACTATACGCAGATGTTCAGCGTGATCCTCCTCATTCATAGAATATACCAGGATGTCATCAATAAATACCACCACAAACTTGTCCAATTCAGGCATAAACACCGAATTCATCAAGTACATAAAGTGTGCGGGGGCATTTGTCAAGCCGAAAGACATAACAAGATACTCATAAAGGCCGTATTTGGTAGAGAAGGCAGTTTTTGGAACATCTTCAGGGCGGATTTTAATTTGATGGTAGCCAGATCTTAGATCGATCTTGGAGAAAACTTTAGCTTTAGACAACTGATCGAACAAGATGTCGATGCGCGGTAGAGGGTACTTATTTTTGACAGTGACCACATTGAGAGGTCTATAATCTACGCACATCCGCAACGACTGATCCTTCTTCTTTACAAAGATAGCAGGACATCCCCATGGCGACGAACTAGGACGAATCAACCCTTTCTTCAAAAGTTCATTCAATTGCACCTTAAGTTCAGCTAGTTCATTCGGAGGCATCCTATAGGGTCTCCTAGAGATGGGAGCCGTGCCAGGCAACAACTCAATTTTAAACTCCACATCCCGATCCGGAGGGAGCCCCGGCAAATCATCGGGAAAAACATCCGGAAACTCATTTACTATGGGAATTTCAGCCAACGCCTGGGCTTGCACAGCATGTACTTCCCCAGACAATTCAACTTTTCTAGGAAGTTGTACCAGAAAACCCTTTTTATCTGTAGGATCTCTGAGCATAACTACCCGAGTGGATGTATCAATGAGTACCCCATTCTGACTCATCCAATTCATGCCCAAGATAACATCTATGCCTAAGCCCGGCAAAACCACTAAGGCAAGCGAGTACTTTCGTCCTTCTATCTCAAGCTCAAGATTCCCCACTACTTTATTTGTGGAAATATTCCCACTTGCTGCGCTAATACAATAACCCTCACCTTCAACAGTATGCAATTTGTGTGCAAACTCTGATGCAAACTTAGGACTGATAAAGGAATGCGAAGCACCTGAATCAAAAAGTACCACTGCAGGATGTTGGTCAACTAGGAACTTACCAGCGGTGACAACTTCACCAGATGGAATTTCTTCGATACTGTTATAATGAGCGTGCCCTTGACGGCCACCTTGGTTGACATTCTTCTTGGGGTAAGGGCAGTTTCTGGACCAATGGCCTGGCTTGTTGCAGTTCCAGCAAGGCATGTTGCTAGGAGGAACACTGGAGCTGCCTTGGCTCGAACTACTTTTTGGCAGAGCCACTGTATATGCCTTGCGAAACCCAGTCTTCACTGGCGCCTTCTTTTGCGGGGGACGGAACTTAGCATTTGTGGCAGGAGGGCGAGAAGGAGCCCTCGGGGCAGCTGGAGCTCGAGACTGTGAAGCACTCGCCTCAATGGCCCTTTTGCGGCTCTTAGAGGCAGAATAGATAGCATTGTTGTTCTCTTGAGTTAGAGCATCACTGATAAATTCATTGAAAGTAGTGCACTTCCTAGTGCCCATAGTCTTCATCAACTTTGGGCCGAGGCCTCTTTTAAAGCTAGCAATTTTCTTGGAATCGGTATCCACAAACTCTGTGGCATACCTTGCCAGGTTGTTGAAAGATTGTAGATATTTGGTCAAGCTTTTATTTCCCTGTGACATCCTCATGAATTCGGTGTGCTTGATTGCCATGAGACCTGGAGGAATATAGTTCCCACGGAATGCGGCCTTGAACTGGTCCCAAGCAATCAGGACATTTGCAGGCAATGTGGAACGATAGTGGCTCCACCAAATACCCGCTGGACCATGTAGTTGGTGAGAAGCATATTCAGTCTTTAGTTCATCCGTCAAGCGAAGCAGACGAAACTTTTGTTCAATAGTGTTCAACCACTCATCAGCTTGCAGTGGTTCCTCCGCCTCCTTAAAGAGCGGGGGCTTAGTATCAAGAAAGTCCTTGAAATCACTGTACTGATTGGGTTCTGGGCCCTGGCGGCCAGGACGAGCCTCCCGGTTGGCAAGCTGGCGCATAGCATCTGCCAGCATGCGCTGCCCTTCAACCACGGTCTGCATTAACTCAGCCGGGGTAGGTGGTGGTGGAGGGGGTGGCTGTTCCTCATCTTCATTACCACGACCCCGACGAAGATTGTACGACATCTGCAAAATGCATAGCCAATGAGCACTGACGATGTGGGAAATTTGTAGATGAATTATTGTAAATATGTCAAGCTGACTTCATGAAATAGACTTCTCAAAATGCTCATGACACAATACTTCATCACAACCGCACAATCCATTCAAGCGGATCAAATGGTGCAATCATGCGAGAGAATCCAACAAGATGTACTTTGATAAAGGCTCACACACAAGGAGCACAGCAGTTACTGAACCGTTTACGTTAAGATCTACGTGATTTTTGATCTTTTGCCCGAGACTTGGATTCAATTTCAACGTGTTTAGTTGACTGAGAAAGGCTACTTCAAACTGACCACAAAGAGACTTCTCAACGGTAGAGTTCCATGGTGGATCATGACTAGCCACCTTGATACCAGCGCGTGCCAAGCAGCACAACCTTATGTCGCGCGCCATAGGAGGCCCTCGATTTCATCGCGGCACCGAAGGGTGCTAATCGTGACACCATCATCGAACGCCACACAACAAGACATCCAATTGCGATCGAAATTAACAGGCTCCAACTAAACATCCAGGAAACATAGGGTTCGACCTTACATCCCAAAAGTCAAGTTATTACAAAGCCTCACTCCAACACAGGGAGGGCACAAAAGACAACCCTAACATTATAGCTACGTGATAACTACTCTAAGCATCGTCCTCAGAGTCGGTGTCAAGGATCTCCCCGCCATCCTCGTCGCTAATAGGCTCTAACTCCTCGTCTTCTTCTTCTTCTTCTGGCGCAGCATCTTGGGGCCCATTGACCTCCACTTCATCATCATCTTCAGCTATGAAGATTCCCGAACCCATGTCCTCATCGACGTTGTTGTTTTGAGGCAGCAGAGGATTGAGCTCGTTGTTCAGGCGGTGCACTTCTTCATGAAGATTGTCATTGTATTCTTCAGCATTCTCCAACTGTTGCTCGAGCTCAAACTGACGAGCTCTCAGAACGTTCTCCTCGTGCCAGGCTTCATCCCTCTGGTTCATGACACGGACCAGCATGCGTTGACAGTTGCGGTTTGCTACTGCCAATCTCTAGACTGCAAGGGTTTCCTGGTCACGATCACGAATCACTTGCTCCAGTTGCTGACGCGCTCCATTCCTGGCAGCAGTCACTTCAGCCAACTCTGCCCTCAGCCTTTCCACCTCAGTAGGCTCAGGGCGGGGCTCACGTGGAGCGAGCTGGTGACGAGGTGCCCTGCCCCCAGTGGACTTGCGAGCGGTCCTCTTGGTACGGGCCATCTGTAGCAACAAGACACGACTTAAAGTGAGGATCATTTAGGGGATACAAAATTTAATTTAGTCGGGAGTACAAAAACTTTTAAGGAGGGAGTAAATGATGTGTATGATATAATTAAACATGATGCATGCACGCTCCGTACGCCCTCTCACCTTAGTAGAAACCTAAAGTTCTAATGCTAGGCGGTGGCATATATACGTTCTCTCATATAAGCGAAACTATCGGTCTACTCATTACGCTGTTAGTGTACCTGCAGAAAACCTCATTTCAGCCCAACAGTTTCCTAATATATGCACACAAGAAAGCAGTAATTTAAATACTTTCCATATACACATCCCCTGATGCATATACTTTAGTATCAAAGCTACCCGATATAAAGGTTCCCACAATTAAGTGCTTACGTAATTACATGGTTAAAACATGTAAGTATGCAAGTCACCAAAACTACTCTCCCCTAGATCGCCGGTTGAACGATCATGCTCTCACAACTCACACTTACCAGAGCGTCGAGGCAATTGATCCATACATTACCACCCAAGTGGATGGCATCCATACAATATCACGCCGTATGGACGACGAAACAAAAACAAACAAGGCCCCCAAGTTAGTCTTTATAATAAGCCACCTAAGAGTCCTTATTTGGGCTAAGGGATGTGATCATTGGCATACCTAAAAATAATTTTTAGTGTTTTAACCCTTTTTCATAATCAAATGCTTTTGTTTTTAAATACTCATATGATGTGTTTAATGTTGAATTATGCTCCGGTACCAGCTGTAACAGAACCGACCAAATTATAAGAGCACAAGTACAAAAACAAGCACCGAAGCGCTCAAATTTTCGAACTTGAGCCCATATAATCCCGGTAGTCAATCGAAACCACGAAGGATTTCAAACCAACTTGCTTACAACCAGGATCGCATCATTCAACATACAACATCATACGTTACATTTCACAAGTAGTTCTGAAATAAGTTTACACAAACGGAGTCGCAATTATTACAAACCAAGTTTATAAAAGTAGCGGAAGCAAACGCACACCAGATGTTTAACTACTGCCAGTCTTGATGATCAACAACCCACAAAAGCATGAGGAAAGTACATAAAAGATGATCACGTCCAAGTGATCTAGTCTTCTTCACCCGCAGGGTGGAGACAAGTTTTGCAGAAGCCTTGATAGAGCATATCATCTGCAACAGGAGGGAATAAACCCTGAGTACTGGAATGTACTCAGCTAGACTTACCCGTCGAAAACCAGAAATAAGATGACACCAAGGATTATGCAAGGCTTACACAAGGGGCTAGCTGACATAACATTTTGCATAAAGGCATAAGTAATTGAAACTCTTATAACCTGTACTAGCAGTTATTTTTAGCATTTACCTGTCATCTATCTTAGCACCTGTACTAAACATGCACTTGATTATAATCAAACAACATGATTATTGTATCCATAGCAGGTATATCATTATGGCAACATTGTATCATTCCCTTAACCACCAGTTCATTTAATGAGGTCTACGTTGCCGCTGCTCAAGTCAAGTGCTCACTAACCGGGAGCGACGGCGATTCGAATCGAATTCCTATCCAGCTGGAGGGGTATTTCTAACACTCACCGCGCAGGCCCCTGCCAGGGTCGCACAAGCCACCTTTTCATATGATTCAGGAATCGCGGGTCCGAATGATGTCGTGACCCCAAGGGCGACACTCTGCCAGGTGATAGGGACTCTAACCCCCCCTTGGTCTCACGCCAATGTCCCCAAGCACATCCTTTCTCTCTCCAAGAAGCAATCTACCATTCGATTCCCGGCCTGAACCACATTACTCGGCTTCGCGGTCGGAACGACTTATCCGGCCAACTAAGTGTTAGACTGCGTTCAACATGACTCAAGGACGTACAGCGAATCGGTCCTTAAACGACTCAGACGGGCATAGCTCCACACCCAAGACGTGAAGTGTCTTGCGGCTGTACTATCGAACTCCCGCCCGGTCTCAATTTCATTTTTAAGCATGGTTCCATCCACGATAGCCATACAGCCACTCGTGACTCCTTCCTACATCTCGCGGATGACCGGAAATCACCCGACTTCTACCGTACTAAGCAGGGCTAAGCATTGACACGTGCCTAAACCTAAAATAGGATTAAGTACGATATCTGGACAAGGACAGGTATAATGCAACAAGTGTTTTCATATAACTCCTACAACTTAATGCAGTAAACAATTAAAAGTACTCAAGATAAATTTATAAATCAGTAGGTTCAGCATGCACCGGGGCTTGCCTTTCAGAAAGGTCGAGGGCCGGTGGTCTGGGCACTCAGGAAGGTCGTCTGCGGGCACTCCTTCGCCTGCTGGATCCTCGGGCTCCTGCTGCTCCTGGTCCTGGACTTCCTCTGGAATCACAGGCTCGAACTCGAGGAGAGTTACCCCCTCCGGTACACCTATTGCATGAATGCACAATAAATACCATGGATGCATAAATGGGTGCAACATGCTCGGAATGAAATGCATTTCAGAAATAAAATACTCTATTCAAGTTATTTTATTAGTACGTGCAAATCTCTTCTCCGGTGGAGAAGTACTTACCTAATCTACCCAACCTAAGATATAGTTGTTCCTCTTCGGTTAAGGCCCTAACACCTAACAATACAAGAGTAATATTACTTAGGTTACCACAGTAAAACATTCTGGACAGCAGCTCAAGGATTCTAACATAACTGGAGAATCCCAATTCCAAAAGATATGATCTAAGACAATCTGGAAAGCTTATGAAATGCACTAAAAAAATGTTTTCAGACCACAGCACTTAATTCCAAAGTTTACCCAGTCGAAATTCCAAAGTCCCAGAATCTGTTCTCTCTAAACAGAGAGCAGTAAATTCTGGACTGGCACTTAAACAGCAATAACTCCCAAACTACTAAGTCAAATGCTCCCAAATTTTGACACAAGCTCAATTACAAATTTTACTACAACTTTGGTATTTACAAGTTTTCCAGCAACCACCTTTATCCAAGGTCAAACCTAGAAATACTATCAGCTGTCCAGAAAACCTAAAATTGTAAAGGTTAAATATTTATTTATGTGGCAAACATTCTCTAGGACCAAACTAATACTACTACAAGTTCACAAAGGTCACAAAAACACCAGGAAGTAAGGTGTGCCCACCTAGAATGTTTATTTAAACCCATTTCTTAATTTACTTAAGTAATTAAGTGAAATTTCAAACATATATGTAAACTGCTCCTAAAATTCTACAAAAATTACAGGAGACTCTCTGACCCACAAAGAGACTACTGTAAAATTTTGAACTCAATTTATTCACAGGAACTTCCTACACAAAATTCCCAAGCCAAAAAGGCTGATTTTTGTATAAATAACAAAGCATAGTCAAAGTGTCAAACAACTGATTTCTTAATTTTCTTGACACTCTATGGTACCAAGACATTCTCCAAAAATTTATAAGAACATTGCACATGTAGAAAAATTACTAAAATTCATTTAAGTATTTCCTAGAATAACAAGATAGCATTATAACTTGAAAAGTACTTAAGCACTACTGTCCAAATTTTTACCAGAGCTAGAGCAAGTATAAATTAGCCTATCCACCAAATTTCATAATTTTTGGAACACTGAAACTCAAGATATAATTTAAACAAGTTTGCATGTGATTTAAAACACATTTCAAAGACCTATTTAAATATCCCAAAAACTAAACATCACATAGCAAACTCATATTTTTCTAAAATACTACACCTCATGTAGATTCTAACAAAATTTATCTCATGATTTTTGAGCAAGTAAAACCCTAGATCTACATTTTCCAAACTTAACCAAAATTCTGTAGCAAAATAAATAAAAATGAAAAAGATCTCATTTTATGCTGGGCCGGCCCGGGAAAGGACGCGGCCCACGGCGCTCGCGCGCGCGGCCTGCTCGGCCATCCCGCGCGCGCGGGTGCTGACAGCGCGGGCCCGCAGGTCAGAGGGAGAGGAGCGAAAGGGAAAGACGGCCGCGACTCCGGCGAGCTCAAGCTCGCCGACGATGGCGCTTCCGGTGACGGGAAGAGCACCAAAGGCTTCCCCGTGACCCTCCGCATCGACCAGACCCAGTTTGGCTGACCCTATCCCAACCTAACTCCGACGGCCATGGCGACCGCGGCTCGGAGGCGGCACCCGGTGGCGGTCCGGCGAGCTCCGGTGGCCAGGGACCTAAGTGAGGTGTACTACGGCTTGCTGAGGACATGGCGGACCCCTCCATGCCAAGGAAGAGGACAGAGGTGGAGTGAGTGCCGCTGGCCGCGTGAGCACCGCACCGGCGGCCATGGCGCGGCAGCGCACGACGGTGTTCCGGCGTGTGCCGGCCCTCCCAACCGGTAGCGTCATCACCTAGGCTGCTCTACCCACCCCGGAACCCAGAACACTTAGTGGGAAGACTGGAGGGTGACTGTAGGGAGCTGGCCACGGTGAGCCGCCGCGCGGACAGTGCGCCGGCAAGGACTTCCGGTGGCGGAAAACGAAATTCGCCCTCACCTTGACACAATCCGGTCAAACCACGGTTGGAGGAGGTGGAGGGGATTCGGGTGGAGCGGTGGACGGGATTTGGAGGACGGGGGTGCGACGGTGAGCTTGCACGAGCACAGAGCGGCTGCGGCGACAATGGCGCCTTCGTTCTCTGCCTCGGTGAACCCGACCAGAGCGAGAGGGAGGAGGAAGGAGAGTGAGCGCGGGTGATGGGGACTGAGGTGTCGACTCCCACTTCACTCACGCGCGCGAGCTCGCGACGTGGAGGCGATGGCAGGGCGCGAGCGCCACGCGGCCATCGGGCTCTGCCCGAGCGCCATGACGCGAGCCGGCTGCATGGCGTCGCCATTTACTGAATGGAGGTCATCCTTGCTCGACTGACAGAGCAGTTTTGTCGCCGATTAACTCCCAAACCAGTGAGAACCAGGCGTGGTTGATGTTGGCAATGTTGTAGAGCTACATGAGGACTACAAGTTTGTCAATTGGAGTTTGGGCTGGTTCGGCCTGGATTTGAAACTACAAGGCTCCAAAGTGGTGCCCCTTGAAACTGAAACTTAGTTTCAGTCACTAAGCCGACTGAAACCCGATTTTCTAGACACCATATCTCCTAAACCATTTAGAACTAGGTGATGGTGATATTGACAATGTTGTAGAGCTATGTGTGGACAACAACTTTGTCAATTGGCTCCAGGACTGGTTTGGCCTAGTTTGTGAGTTACAAGTTGCTAAAGTGAGGTACAGTGAAACTGAAAAGTCCAATTTCCAGACTTAGAATTTTTCTAAGTGTTGATCACCACTCAAGCTGACTTGTGGGCCATTTTTGAGCATGTTCTGGTCATTTTCATGAGATGGCCATATTAGAACTTTTGTTCCTCATGAAATTCTCTACAACTTTACTTAAGGTTGCTTCTCCATGCAAGATTTCTATACTGGACTTTTTAATTGGTCAAACCAGATCACTCTAGGGTTCCAAACTTGGTCAACAACATTTGGAAGGGTAATTTGGTAATTTTGGTCAACATGAACATTGCTCCACTACTTACCCTAAATGTAATTAAGGTGTTATAAGACCTAATTAACCACTCTACATATTGGTTGCACAAAGTTCCTAGTGTCACATTCTTTGGAACAAGTATTTCAATACTTTCACCCAAATGTTGCAAGCCCATGTTGCACATGTTGCATGAGTGTGTTGCATAACACTTGCTAGTTATGTTACACTAAAGTGGTTGACATGTCTCACAAGGAAATTGCACATAAGGTACTTATGTTTTGCACACTACTCACTTCTCACTTCACATGAAATATAAACATATCATAAGCTTATGCATGAATGAATGATGCTTGCTTATGCTCATGCAAATGCAATGCCATTAAGGAGCTAAACACCTGGGGTGTTACAATATATATATATATATATATATATATATATATATATATATATATATATATATATATATATATATATATATATATATATATATATATATATATATATATATATATATATATATATATATATATATATATATATATATATGACAATACTCTATATATATATTTAGTTCATTGAATCCTCTGTAGTCCACCTCCTATATGTAGGCCAAGTAGGACTTGGTTACTAAGAAAAGCGTCCTCTGCTAGTGTCTTTTCTCAAGTAATTTTCCTAGATAGAATTGTAGAAGACATAGCTTACTGAGATTAGAACGAGAAGACCTTGGCAATTTCCTCTACACTCTCAACCCTCTTAAGTCTTGTTGCTACTGCGGGTTAAGTTCGACCGTAGTTAACCTCACATGTTTCCCTATGGATATGATATTTAAAACCCTTCGGGTGAAACATATAGCAATATTCATGCGCTTGTAGATTTATCTGTGTGCGTTAAAATATGCCAACACCCAGCTTGCCTCCCTCCCCGCTGGCCTAGCGGCACAGCGCCGTGGCCTGGTAACCCACGCTGGCCCCCACAGGCCCACTTACACCGGCCCTCGCAGGCCCAGTAGCGAGCCCTCGCAAGCCTGAGCCACCATGCTCCCCTACGCCCAAACCCTAGACATGTCCGCATTGCTCCTCAGACATGCTCCTGCTCCCCAGATGCCACCACCGCTGCCTACTATCCCATCCCCACACCTCGATGTCCATACAAGAGCCAAGGGATGCACGCCACATGTCCCTGCCCTAGCACAGATGATGGGGGATCGCTAGTGCCCTTAGGAACCCTAGCCTGCGTTGCCGCACCTCTGCACCTGCTCCCAATCCACCGCTGCCCCTATACCTTAGCTCTCCATCCACTGCTGCTGCTCTCCTTCCTCTGAGCAGTGCCCCCACCAAGCTCACCACCTTCTTCTTTGCTAAGCCCCACCGCTAGCCGCTACCAGCCACCGTAGAGCTGCACCGCTCCACCACCTCGCCAGGCAGCCTCTAGTGTCGACCGCCGAACACCAGCACCTCCCTACTCCACCTTGTGGATGTCATGCTAAGCCTGTCCACCATCGTTGAGCCCTGTGCCTCTGCTCCCCGCTGTCATAGCCAAGCCACACCACAACCTCGACGTCGTGCTACATCTCGCCACCGTGACATCATCTACCCGAGCTGCTCCTTCCACCATCACAATGCCCCGGTGACCCAGCTACGTCTGTGACCTCGCCTCTTCATCCGCGACGTGCTGCACCACCCCAAGCCCAACAACCTCGATGCCAACCGGCTCTGCTCCAACCATGCCTGCTCCTCCCCATGTCAAGCTTCACCGACCCCGTGACGCAGTGCACCTCTGCATCCGTGATGCCGCGCTTTGCGACATCCTCATCGCGACCATGCTGAGCCACCTCCACCGCGTTAGACTCCTTCACCAATGCTGTTTCGCAGCACCACCTTGCCATCAGCCTCTTCCTCCTTGCGGATTGAAGCTAGAGCCACGCCACCACCTCGCCAGAGCTCTTCGCTGTCATCGGTGAGCAACCAAAGCCCAAGCTCCTTCCTTTTCCCTCCCTCATCACTATTCATGCCTAAGACCGGCCCCTATGCCACCATTCTCCACTGCTACAGGGAAGGCACACCTCTACTCCTTGACCATGGCAAGCTCCTACTCCAAGCCACCATATAATAGTGCCCCAGCAACCCAGCGCCTCGCTGACGACTCGCTAGTGAGCCCCCAAGGCCCAAAACTGCCTTTTCCTTCCTTTCGTCGATCTTGCTATTGATCTTGTCTGATGGCTAGCCCTTGTGCCATGACCCTTCACCATCATAGGGAAGCCACCCCTGCTCGCCACCGCTAGGAGCCAAGAACTGGAGCTGCTGACCGCAGCGTCGACCACCTCGTCAGACCCCTTCCTCACCACCGGAGCCATGTCTAGCAGCAGCAGCAGCTAGCCTCTGGCCAAGCCACAGCGAGCTGTGCCATCCGTGGCTAGCCAATAGCAAGTTGTAGCTAGCCATAGCCAGCTGTAGTTCACCGAAATGCATCGCTGCAACCCTTCACCTCCAAGGTCGACCTTTGAACCTAGTCGACGCCATTCTCGACATCGACAAAGCTCCTATTTTTACATTCCTTACTCCTTCATGCATTTGATATAGGATCATCATCTATATCTATGCCTGTGTCGTGCCTTTGCCGCTGGTCTATCTCTTGTGCTATGGATATGTGCTACTCCATGTCATGTTGTTGGGTTGTCTGTCCTTTGTGTGTCTGTAATGTTCGCCTGTGGACCAAGCCTCCGAGCCAATTGAGAGAGCGATACTCTTGAACATTATGATCATGAGTTCGTCTTGCCATGACCGTAACGCCGAGCATATCCTTTCTCTCATGTTTTAGTTGTCTCTGTCGAACTATGATAGTTAGCGACTCCATTCGTCCCTTGGATGAGGTCACCATGGATTTGACATTGGTGCGCTTCCACCCTTACTTGGTGAACCATTTGTGACCTAGCCTAGTGGGAGAACTAGGGGATGACCATCATGGAGCTGACGGAAGCCAACTCATGTAGGTAAAGCTCATGGCCATGAGTTGTCTCGCCATGACCATCAGGCTCTACCTGTGTTTGCTCTTTTGCTCTTCTTTTCTTCCTCACCACCTCGTATGCTTGTGCCACTTAGACCATAGCATTTCTATGGTTCTCGTGGTGACAACCCCACTGCTATGAACCATAGGAATAGCAAAGTGCTAATTGAGTTGCACATAGGTCATGGTGCCCTATGGGTGGGTGTGGATCGAGAGACCATGGGATTTGTGTCTCTACTCTTTCGACCTCCGTCCGTTGCCATGACGTGTTGGTTGGGAGAGTGTGCAACAGAACTGACCAAATTATAAGAACATAAGTATAAAAACAATCATCGAAGTTATTAAATTCTTGTACTTAAGCTCCCATAATCGACCACCTTGTCAGACCCCTTCCTCACCACCAGAGCCATGTCTAGCAGCAGCAGCCAGCCTCTGGCCAAGCCACAGCAAGCCGTGTCATCCGTGGCTAGCCAATAGCAAGCTGTAGCTAGCCATAGCCAGCTGTAGTTCACCGAAATGCGTCGCTGCAGCCCTTCACCTCCAAGGTCAACCTTTGAACCTAGTCGACGCCATTCTCGACATCGGTAAAGCTCCTATTTTTACATTCCTTACTCCTTCATGCACTTGATATAGGATCATCATCTATATCTATGTCTGTGTCGTGCCTTTGCCGCTAGTCTATCTCTTGTGCTATGGATATGTGCTACTCCATGTCGTGTTGTCGGGTTGTCTGTCCTTTGTGCGTCTGTGTTGTTCGCCTGTGGACCAAGCCTTCGAGCCGGTTGAGAGAGCGATACTCTTGAACATTATGATCATGAGTTCATCTTGCCATGATCGTAACGCCGAGCATATCCTTTCTCTCATGTTTTAGTTGTCTCTGTCGAACTATGATAGTTAGCGACTCTATTCAGCCCTTGGATGAGGCCACCATGGATTTGACATTGGTGCGCTTACACCCTCACTTGGTGAACCATTTATGACCTAGCCTAGTGGGAGAACTAGGGGATGACCATCATGGAGCTGATGGAAGCCAACTCATGTAGGTAAAGCTCATGGCCATGAGTTGTCTCGCCATGACCATCAGGCTCTACCTGTGTTTGCTCTTTTGCTCTTCTTTTCTTCCTCACCACCTCATATGCTTGTGCCACTTAGACCATAGCATTTCTATGGTTCTTGTGGTGACAACCCCACTGCTATGAACCATAGGAATAGCAAAGTGCCAATTGAGTTGCACATAGGTCATGGTGCCCTATGGGTGGGTGTGGATCGAGAGACCATGGGATTTGTGTCTCTACTCTTTCGACCTCCATCCGTTGCCATGACGTGTTGGTTGGGAGAGTGTGCAACAGGGCTGGCCAAATTATAAGAACGTAAGTATAAAAACAATCACCGAAGTGATCAAATTCCTGTACTTAAGCTCCCATAATCCCGGTAGTCCAGAAATCTCGAAGGATTTCAAAAAAATTTCAACATACAAGCCAAGATCATAGTGATTCAACACAACACATCATTCGTTACAATATTTCACAAGTAGCACGGATTACATCCATCGGAGTTCAAAATAAAATATTACAAACCGAGTTTCTTTCACGGAAGCAACGTAGTTCGATACATAACTTCATAAGTTCAAATACATTGCCAGATAGTAGTCATGCATGCATAAAAGGCGTAAATGAAAACTCCATTTTTCATAATAGAACATAGCATGTTTCCTATTTTTAATAAAAACTAGACTTCCAAGGAGCACTACAAAATTTGAATCACTTCATTTGGATATCTAAATCACTAGATTTGGATTTTTGAATCTAGTACTCAATTCTGTGAAATAAAGAAAAAGAAAAACAAAAATACTACACCAGCTCAGCTACTAGGCCATCCCGATGGCGCAGCGTGGCCCATGATATGGCCTAACAAACAATAGAGGGTAGATCCCGTGTGCTGACATGTGGGCCCCGCACGTAATACACACGCAGATAGGGGAGCGGCTCCAACCGGCAAAAACTCACCACCGGTGAACCCTACGGTGAAACTAAGCATACCCTCGTACTCAGCATCCCAACCTGCACCTAGGCATCCTTCTTTCCCCATCTCTACTGCATTGGAGCACGCTCACCGATGGTGATGGCGGACGGTGGCGGCGGCTCGCGTCGACGGCGGTTCAAACGGGCATCGCAAGGCCTACTAAGCACAGCTACGCGTTCAGCACCCTACAGCGAGTCTAACGAGACCTACCCTTGCCCGACCGGCACTCCGGTGAGGTCTAACCATGTGAGCATGGGTTCGCCGGTGATGGGGATGACGGTGGAAATGGCAATGCGATGTCCACCATGCATCGCTGGCTTAGCGGCTAGGGTAGAAAGGTGGAGGAGGTGCGGACGAGCCGCAAGGTGTGCAGAAACGGGAAACGGTGGAGCAAAGGCGGTGTAGTGTGTGGTGGAGCTCCTGGCATCACTATCACAGCAGCAGAGCATTGAGGAGCAGAAGGACATGAACAGAGCGAGAATAAGGGAGAGGGAGAAGCCACCAGGGCGTCATGTCGACCTCACGCATGCGAGCGCGAGCACCGCTCAACACGTAGTCGCCCATGCATCAATGAATTGCTGAGCAGTGTCGGCCATGAACAAACTCAGTTTTAGAAACTAAAAGCAACGATTGAAATGAGGTTCAGTTAAAATCATGTCTGACAACGCGTTAAGAACCCCTTAAAACTCCTAATCCGAGCCGAGTTAGTAAAAACCGTAGTAGGGTTTTAGATAGAGCTACATGAGATCTTCATATAAGTCTACTGGCACAAGACCTAAATCATCATGGTTAGCAAGTTACAAGCTCCCCAAGAGGGGCACTTCGAAACTACTCAACCCCGGGTTTAGCCAGAATTGGCTAAGTGCTTAAAACAACCCTTAACTTGACTTGTGGGCCATGTTTGGGCATGTTCCAAACATTTTCATGAGTTGACCACTGAACAACTTTTGTTCCTCATGAAATTTGGCACAAACTTTGTTAAGGTTGCACAAACATGCAAGGTCTCCAGGTTAAACTTTCTAAAGGCTCAAACAAAAGAGGTTCTAAAGTCAACTAGGTCAAACTAGTGCTTAGAAGCATAATTAGGGCTAATGACCTTTATGAACATTGTTCCTAATGACACTCTAAGTATGGCTAGGGTGTTTTGGTGAGTCACCACATTCATTTGCACATGATCCATGTATTTTAGCTTCTCAAATTAACTGAAACAAAGAATTGAAACATATGAAATATTCAATTGAAACAAGCAATTAAACCATTGAAACAAAGGCATGCAACACTTGAAACATGGCCTATGGGGCATGCCAACCCCTCTAGTGTACTAGGCATATCATAGGGACACCACACATGATACCCCTATGCATAAGCACCAATGAAACATCATGTTGCAAGATTGAAACATGAGATGATTCACATGTGATAATGGAATGAATGTGCTCATGTGATGCAATGCAAATGCACAAATGCAAACCAAACACCTAGGGTGTTACAGCCCTCCCCCCTTATAAAAATCTCGTCCCAAGATTTGGAAAGCGTACCGTTTAGTATAGAAAGCAGAATGATTTTCCTTTAAATAATCCTCCCGCTCCCATGTTGCATCACATTCCCCATGATTACTCCAAACCACTTTGTATAGTTTGACTACTCGACTACGAGTTACCCTTTCTTGAGTATCTAGAACATATACATGCTTCTCCTCATAAGAGAGATCAGATTTCAATTTGATTCTCCTCACTGCTACTCTTTCCTCAGGAAGACGGAGACATTTCTTCAATTGAGAAACATGGAAAACTGGAAAGATAGCTCCCAACTCATGAGGTAGATTGAGCTTATAAGCTACTCTTCCACTTTTCTCGATAATCCGATAGGGTCCAACATATCGAGGCTCAAGCTTCCTTTTGATTCTAAAATGTTTTACGCCTCGCATAGGTGAGACCTTTAAATAAACATGGTCACCTACTTCAAACTCAATAGGTTTCCTTCTCTTATCGGCATAGCTCTTTTGTCTAGCCTGAGCGGCTACCATATTTTTCTAGATAGCTTGGACTTGCTCCTCGGCTTCTTCTACAAAGTCAATACCGTAGAACCTCCTTTCTCTAGGTTCCACCCAGTTTAAAGGAGTTCTACAGTTGCGCCCATACAAAGCTTCAAATGGCACCATCTTGATACTCTCTTGATAACTGTTGTTATAAGAGAATTCAGTGAGGGGCAACCATTTCTCCCAAGAAACCTTGCAAGAGATAAGACAAGCCCTGAGCATGTCCTCAAGGATTTGATTCACCCGCTCAGTCTGCCTAGATGTCTGTGGATGATAAGCAGAATTGTGGATCAGATTCGTACCAGGATTCTGATCTAGGCACTCCTAGAAAAGAGCTATGAATTGAGATCCCCTATCAGAAACAATAGACTTAGGAACACCATGAAGATGTACCACTTGTTGAAAGTAAACGTTAGCATACATGTGAGGGTGATAGTTAGACTTGATAGGAATAAAGTGAGTAGATTTGGTCAAATCATCCAGGATAACCCAGATTGAATCAAAACCCTTCTCCATAGTGGGTAATCCAACAATAAAATCCATAATAATTTCTTCCCACTTCCAACCAGGAATACAGAGTGGTTGCAATAAACTAGGCTTCATGTGAATAGCCTTGACTCTGTAACAGTTATCACACCTAGCAACGTCGGCTGCGATTTCTTTCTTCATCTTGGTCCACCAATAGTAAGGCTTGAGATCTTGATACATTTTACTACTACCATGATGGATAGACAATTTCAAAGAATGGGCTTCAGCCATAATTTGGTTTCTAAGTTCCTTGTCTTTGGGTATGACAAGTCTATCGTTGAACCAGAGAATTCCTTTGTCATCCACTCGAAAGTGCTTGGTTTCTTGCTCTTTCATCTTCTGCTTGATGTGAAACACACCCACATCAGTCTTCTAGAGCTCGATAATCTGACTTCTCAGAGAGCAATCCAGAGTGATATTGTGGAGTACCACAAGGTGAAGGAGATGTGACAAATGAAAGTCTTCACTAACTAAAGAATTGCAATGAGATTTTCAGCTTAAGGCATCAGCAACAACATTTGCCTTGCCAGGATGGTAGTGCACTTGGAGATTGTAGTCTTTTATTAACTCTAACCATTGTCATTGATGCATGTTCAACTCTGACTGAGTAAAGATGTACTTGAGACTTTTATGGTCAGTATAAATGTTGTACACATTACCAAGCAAGTAATGTCTCCAAATCTTTAGAGCATGAACAACTGTGGCTAGCTCTAAGTCATGAGTAGGATAATTGATTTCATGCTTTTCAAAGTTGGTGCAAGGCATAAGCAATGGCTCGGCCCTCTTGCATAAGAACACACCCTAAACCGGTGCACAATGCATCACAATATACATCAAAAGGCTTCTCGATGTCAGGTTGCACCAAAACAGGAGCAGAAGTTAACAACGTCTGCAAAGTGTGGAAAGCCTCTTCACACTTCAGAGTCTAAACAAACTTCTCATCCTTTTGAAGTAATCGAGTCATGGGCTTGGTTATTTTAGAGAAATCTAGGATAAAGCAACGGTAATAACCAGCCAAACCGAGGAAACTTTGAACTTCGAAGACCGTAGTAGGTGCCTTCCAATCTAGCACCTTTTGTACCTTACTAGGATCAATAGAGATTCCATCTCCAGATAGCACATGACCTAGGAAAGGTACTTTCTTCAACCAGAACTCGTATTTGCTAAACTTGGCATAAAGCTGCTTGTCACGTAATCGAGTTAAGACAATTCTCAAATGTTTAGCATGCTCTTCTTCATTCTAAGAGTATACAAGGATATCATCAATGAAAACCACCATGAACCTATCTAACTCTGGCATGAATACCAAATTTATTAGGTACATGAAGTGTGTAGGGGCATTTGTCAATCCAAAGGACATGACAAGATACTCAAACAAACCATATCAAGTAGAGAACGCCGTCTTGGGTATATCTTCAGGATGAATTTTGATCTGATGGTAGCCAAACCTCAAATCAATCTTGGAGAATACCTTAGCTTTGGATAGTTGATAAAAAAGAATGTCGATGCGAGGAAGAGGATATTAGTTCTTAATGGTGATAGCATTGAGTGGTCGATAGTCCACACACATGCGCATCCTTCTTCTTCACAAAGATAGCAGGACAATCCCAAGGAGAGAAACTAGGACAAATCAAACCTTTCTTCAATAGCTCATTTAACTGAATTTTCAGCTTAGCCAACTCATTGGGTGGCATTCGATAAGGCCTTCGAGACATAGGAGCCATACCCGGCATGAGTTCTATCTTGAATTCCACTTCATGGTCTGGAGGTAATCTAGGCAAGTCATCTAGGAACACATCTAGAAACTCACAAACAATAGGTATATCCTCAATGGCCTTGGGTAGGGTAGCATTGGCTGCATTGTGGATAGCGATATCACGAGGAAGTTGAACTAGAAAACCCTTCTTATCTATAGGATCCCTCAACATTACCACATGGGTTGAGGTATCAATCAACACTCCATTACCACTCATCCACTTCATTCCTAGAATTACATCGATTCCTACCCCCGGTAGGACTATAAGATCCACTAAAAACTCTCGATCCCCAATCTCAATTTTTACATCTTTAACTACTTGGTTAGTCATGATGTTGTTCCTAGCAGCACTAATACAATAACCACCCTTAGCAATTGTAATCACATTCAGCTTATAATCAGATGCAAAAGTAGAACTCACAAAGAAATGTGAAGCACCCGAATCAAAGAGCACAACTGCAGGATGATCATTAACAAGAAACTTACAGGAAGTGACCACTTCCCTAGTAGGAATTTCCTCAACGGTGGTATAGTGAACACGCCCCTAACGGACATTTCCCTAAGAATTCTGCTTGGGAGGATACGGGCAATTCTTGGACTAGTGACTAGGCTGATTACAATTCTAGCATGGCATGTTAGTTGGTGGAACATTAGAACTGCCCTGCCCAGAAGTACTCTTTGGTAGAGAAATCGTGTACCCCTTGCGAAAGCTAGTCTTAGCCTGATTCTTCTTCTGAGGTGGACGGTACCGGATGTTGGCAGCAGGTGAGCGATACTGAGTTTTGGCCACCATAGGAGCTTTAGACAGAGAAACACTTGCCTCAAAATTCCTTTTGCGACTCTTGGAAGCAGCATAAATCTTATCGTTGTTCTCTTAAGTTAGAGTATCACTGATAAATTCATTGAACGTTATACACTAACTGTTGCCCATAGACTTCATCAACTTAGGGGAAAGTCCCCTCTTGAAGCTAGCTATCTTCTTGGCATCAGTATCCACAAATTTAGGGGCATACCTCGCTAGGTTGTTAAACGCCTAGAGGTACTCATTCAAGCTCTTATTACCTTGGGTCAACTTCATGAACTCTGTATGTTTGATTGTCATAAGGCCAGGAGGAATAAAATGGCCCTTAAAAGCTTTCGTGAACTGGTCCCAAACAACCTCAACATTTGCAGGGAAGGTGGTCCTATGATGGTTCTACCAGATACCTGCGGGTCCTTGCAGCTGATGTCCTGGATATGAGGCTTTCATACTTTCAGTCAACCTGAGCAAACAAAACCTCTGCTCTATGGTGCTCAACCACTCGTTAGCTTGTAGTGGTTCTTCTTCCTCTCAGAAGATAGGAGGCTTTATGTCCATAAAGTCCTTGAAACTACTACACTGATTCGGTTCGGGTCCCTGGTGGACATGTCGATCATCACGGTTGACCAACTGGCGCATAGCCTCAGCTAACATGCGCTGACTTTCGACAACTGTCTGCATCAGCTCTGCCGGTGTGGGCGATGGCAGAGGAGGTGGTGGTTGTTCCTCATCCCCAATGCCATGACCGTGATGAAGATTGTAAGACATTTGCAAAATGCATAGCCAATGAGCACTGATGATGTGGAAAATTTGTAGATGAATGATGTAATTATGCTAAACTAATTTCATTGGAGAGAATAATTTCATACAATAAACAAAGGCACAATAATTCATCACAATCACATAGCACCATCAAGCACATCAATTGACGCAATAGTGCGATGTTCTCAACAAACAATGATGTTTATCGACAACTAAGATGGAATTTATTAAAGGCTCACATACATGGAGCACAAGCATGTCCGATAGGTTACATCCAAACCCTTGAGGTTCCAACCTTACATCAAGGACAACATAGAGTTCGATGTTACATCCCAAAGATCAGCTTAATACAAAGCTACTCGTTCATGCATGAGGGTCAACAAAAGACTAAGTCTAGCACATTAGCTAAGTGGTAAGCTAAACTACGCGTTGTCCTTTGAGTCGGTGTCAAAGATCTCTCCTCCATCCTCATCACTAGCAGGCTCCAACTCCTCATCTTCCTCTTCTTCAGGTGGAACATCCTTAGGTCCATTAATCTCCATGTCATCATCATCTTCAGCCATGATGACACTAGATCCCATCTCCTTATCATCATCATGAGGAAGGATCGGATAGAGCTGATTGTGTAGCAGATGAACTTCCTCATGGAGGTTGTTGTTGTACTCTTCTACAGTTGTCAACTGCTGCTCTAGCTCCACCTACTGAGCCCTCAAGATATTCTCTTTGTGCCAGGCTTCATTCCGTTGATTCATCATGTGAACCAACATATGCTCATAGTTGCGTTGAGCAACAATCAACTTCTGAACCTCAAGTGTCTCTTGGTCCCTTTCCCGTGTAACCTTCTCCAAACGCTACTGAACAACATTCCTTTCAGTAGTCACCTCAACCAACTCGGCCCTCAGCCTTTCCTCCTCCGTAGGCTCAGGGCAAGGCTCATGAGGAGCTAATGGGTGACGAGGAGCCTGCCTCCGGTGGACTTGCGAGTAGTGATCTTGGTGCGGACCATCTATAGAAAAAGGATGTAACTTAAGGTGAGGATCATTTTAGAGATACAAAAATTTAATTAGTCGAGACATTCAAATTTTAAGGTAGGGAGTAATGCAAGAATGTAATGTATGCTTGAACATGATGCATGTATGGCCCATACGTTCTCACAAACCTAGGAAAAACTCAAGGCTAGTGGAATATATGGTGGCATACATACGTTCTCTCATATATGGTAACTAGTCGATCTACAATGGTGCTTTGATAGTGTACCTATAGAAGATTTCATTTTAGCCCAATAGTACCCAAAATATCACATGAAGAAAGTAGTAAACTAAATACTATCCATACATACATCCCCCGATGCATGTACTTCAGAATCACACCTACCCGACAGATATACCCACAATTAAGTACTTTCATAATTACAATTAAGTACTTTCATAATTACTTGGTTGGACATGTAATTATGCTAGTAACCACAACTACTCTCCCCTAGATTGAAGGTTGGACGGTCATGCTCTCATAACTCACACTTACCAGAGCGTAGAGGTATTTGATCCATGCATTACCACCCAAGCGGATGGCATCTATACAATATCACGTCGTATGCACAATGAAATAGAAAACAAACAATCAACCCCCAAGTTAGTACTTTAATAAGCCACTTAAAAGTCCTTAATTAGGCATAAAGGATATGACCATAGGCAACACTTAGTATTTAATTAGAGTTTTCACAAATACTTTTGTTTTAAATACACAAATGGTGTGTTTAGTGTTGAACCTTGCTCTGATGCCAGCTGTAATAGAACCAACCAAATTATAAGAACATAAGTACAAAAACAATCACCGAAGTGATCAAATTCCTGAATTTAAGCTCCCATAATCTCGGTAGTCCAAAAATCTCAAAGGATTTCAAACAACTTTCAACATACAAGCCAAGATTGTAGTGATTCAACACAATACATCTTTTGTTACAACAGTTCACAAGTAGCACGGTTTACATCCATCGGAGTTCAAAATAAAATATTACAAACTGAGTTTCTTTCACGGAAGCAACGTAGTTCGATACATAACTTCATAAGTTCAAATACATTGCTAGATAGTAGTCATGTCTACAAAAGCAACTTAGGTAAGGTAACTAGTAGAGATCGCGCCCAACAATCTAGACCTCATCTCTGGCTAGGAGGAGACAGTACTTGCAGCACCCAGAATAGAACAGGTCATCTACAACAGGTGAGAAATAAACCCTGAGTACGAGAAGGTACTCAGCTAGACTTGCCCGTCACAAACTAGAAATAAAGTGACACCAAGGATCATGCAAGGCTGGTATAAGTGGGGCTAGCTTGACAACATTTTGCATAAAATCTTAGCACAGGTAAGTAATCATTAATGCTAAAGCATCAAGTTAATAATCATTAACCTGTCATCTATATTGGCACTTGTACTAGAGCACTCACTTGATTAGGAGCAAACAATATTAACCATAACAGGTATAATAAGGTCATTATCATCATATCATCATTCCTAAACCATAATTATTATTTAGTGCATCTACTTTGGAGATACTCCCATCAAGTTCTCACTAACTGGTGAGAGACGGTGACTCAAATCGAATTACAACTCAACTGAGGGGATATTCCTAACACTCACCCGGCAAACCCTGCTAAAGGCAGCCCTAGATCACCTTTGGTACAACTCAGGAACCAACTTCACGGGTTCGGTCAGCGCCAACACTCTTAGGGATTACCCTTCTGCTAGGATGTTCATAACTTTAAAATCACCTGCCCTTAGACTTACGCTTACAGCTCCCCTCCGAGGCGTACTTTATATTTATCGACTCCTGACCTGAGTTGAGCTACTCGGCTTCTGGTCGGTCACCAGACCGGCCAACTAAGTGTTAGGCATGCATTCAACATGACAAGGAAAGGCTCCAAGAATTCGGTCCTTAAGCGACATAGATGGAGTCACTATAATCCTACAACCTTACAAGCTGATACATCCGGCCCAGGTGGGGTTGGCCGAGGCCCAATAAATTAAGGTTGCTCGGACCCCAACAGTTCTTATGCACACCCACTCAGGGAAAGACCCAATGTCCCTAAAAGACTAGTCCGATAGGGGAAGGGTGGCTCTCTCTTTTAAGGTGGCTTCCTCCTCCCAAGCTAAGCAAGGTGGGATTATTCAGAGGCTCACACGGTCGCCGCCCGACTACAACTAGGCCACTTGGCCTTTTTTTGTTGCGTCTTTGCCAGTGGGTAATAGTGGAGGCTGTCCTCATCATTCCCACCCCCTTAAACAAGGGCTCAGCTCTGATACCAAATGATAAATACTGGCCCGATCTTCCGAGAGGTAACCGGTAAGTTCGACTTGTGAAGATCTCAACGTTGGCGATCCGGCTTCAAATCAGACACGATTCGAACCCTGCAACCGTTACACCACTGCTCCGTTGGTTATCAACCAAGCACAACTTGATTGACCTCACCAAGAAGGCTTTTCCTGCAAGCGAATCGAAGCGCACAAGCAAGAAGGTAAAAACACGCAATCTGAAATTGCAAATATGAATGAAGCGAATTTCAATAGAGGGTTCAAGAACTCAGTTCCAAAGGACTAATCGACACAGTGGAGGAGATCAAGAACAGGGGCCCTGGATCACTGTAAAAGGATTTGTGACCACAGTTACAATGAACGATTCAGTTTCTCGATGGAAAACTAAACTCTAAACAAAATCCAATTGTCTAACAGTGGCGGCAGCTATATTTATAGTCTAAGACTCGACCTAGGGTTGGGAATGGCCAGGGGTTGGGCGCCCACAACTTGGGCTTAAGGCCCGACATGATACATGGCCAAGTTGGCCCAAATAGGTGACGCAGCACCTTGACGTGGTCACACAGAATGATCCACGAACCTTCTGGAGCTAGGACCAGATTCAAAACGACGGCGTCATCATCCCCTTTCTAACGCATCCAAGAATGCCCCGTTTTGATGTCGTATGAGAGAGTTATGACCAAAACAGTGACGACGTGTCTACTGAATCCGAGGGTGACGTGGCAGCTGAGTTGGGGACGAATTGCATCTTGGGGAAGACCATAACGTCGGTGTGTCCAACATGGCGATGTCCTCATCATCCTCCCCTTCTAGAATTAGAGTCGTCCTCGACTCATGTCCTCATCATTCCCACCCCCTTAAACAAGGGCCCAGCTCCGATACCAAATGATAAATACTGGCCCGATCTTCCGAGAGGTAACCGGTAAGTTCGACTTGTGGAGATCTCGACATTGGCGATCCGGCTTCAAATCAGACATGATTCAAACCCTACAACCGTTACACCACTGCTCCATTGGTTATCAACCAAGCACAACTTGATTGACCTCGCCAAGAAGGCTTTTCCTGCAAGCGAATCGAAGCGCACAAGCAAGAAGGTAAAAACACGCAATCTGAAATTGCAAATATGAATGAACCGAATTTCAATAGAGGGTTCAAGAACTCGGTTCCAAAGGACTAATCAACATAGTGGAGGAGATCAAGAACAGGGGCCCTGGATCACTGTAAAAGGATTTGTCACCACAGTTACAATGAACGATTTAGTTTCTCGATGGAAAACTAAACTCTAAACAAAACCCAATTGTCTAACAGCGGTGGCGGCTATATTTATAGTCTAAGACTCGACCTAGGGTTGGGAATGGCCAGGGGTTGGGCGCCCACAACTTGGGCTTAAGGTCCGACATGATACATGGCCAAGTTGGCCCAAATAGGTGACGCAGCACCTTGACGTGGTCACACAGAATGATCCATGGACCTTCTGGAGCTAGGACCAGATCCAAAACGATGGCGTCGTCGTCCCCTTTCCAACGCATCCAAGAACGCCCCGTTTTGATGTCGTATGAGAGAGTTATGACCAAAACAGTGATGACGTGTCTGTTGAATCTGAGGGTGACGTGGCAGCTAAGTTGGGGACGAATTGCAACTTGGGGAAGACCATAACGTCGGTGTGTCCAGCGTGGCGATGTCCTCATCACAAGCCCCCACCCGATCTTCATTCAGATTAAACCAGGTTCTTTTTCACGATAGCAAACATAGCCAACCGTGCCATATGTATAGTCCTATAGCTCGCAGGTAACAGGAAATCACCCGACTTCTACCGCTTAAAGCAGGGCTAAGCATCTACTCGATCCTGAGCTACATAGGATTCAGGGTAATAATATCTGGACAAGGATTGGATATCAATGCAACAAGTGTTTTCATCCAACATCTAAAACTTAATGCAACAATATATATAACAAAATACTTAATTGCATTTCATAAATTAGGAGGCTTATAATGCTTCGGGGCTTGCCTTTAACGAAGTTGCAAGGTGTGTGGTCCGGACAGTCTACCATGTTTCCTTATGTTGCTCCTTTGGGGGCCTGCACCTCCTGCTCTGGTGGTTGCTCCTCCGGGTTCGGCTCGAATTCCAGAAGAGTGACTCCCTCCGGAACACCTATTGCATGCCAATGCATGAGATAAGTATCATGAATGCCTAGGAGATGGCATGATGATCATGAATGACAATCAAGGCTTAGCATAACCTCACTAGATAGTCGTTGACTGAGTAGGTGCAATGCTATATTCAAATCACTTTAAGAGTATGTGTCTATCTTTACTCGAAAGAGCGAGATTAAACTTACGTAACTTGCATAACCTAAGGTAAAGACGTTCATCTTCAGTTAAAGGCCCGACACCTGCACCTAAATTTTCCTTAATCAAATTAAACATCTAGGAACATTACAACATGCTTACGAATAGTAAAAACACACTTAATCAGAAAGTTTAGGTTTCCCATACACAGGATCAGTTCAGTAAATCAATCACAACAAGAGTTCTACATATCCAATTGACTAGTGAGAGGACATTCTGAAAAGCTTATGAAATTCTCTACAAATCATTTATAAATATCAAAGCATGATTACAAAGTTTATTAAGTCAAATTAAAGCAAACACAGAATCTATTCTGTGCAAATAGAGAGCAACCCAAAGCTGAGAGTCAACTTTGAACTGCTATAACTCCTAAACTATATAGCCAACTGCCACCAAAATATAACGGCAGCTAGATTATAAAATTCACAACAACTTTGTTATAGACCACAAGACATGAAACCATCATTTACATAGAGTAATTAACAACATCCCAAAATCTGTCCAAAATTGGCAGAATCACTAAATTAAATATTTAGTAATGTAGCAAAAGCATATTTGAGCTAAACCAAGTTTACCAACTTATTACACATATCAAAAGAATACCAGAAAGTGTGATGTCAATATCTAAATACTTTCTTTAATACACTTTATTAATTTATTTAGATAATTAGGTGAAATAAGGAACCTATATCAAAGCTGTACAGTTAAATTTATAAAAATTACAGTGGCTACCACATGCTTCCAGGAGGCTACCATAAAATTTTCATAGCATTTGAGCAAGTATATTTTCCTATACTAAAAATAAGAGACAGAAGGGCTGATTTTGGCATAAATGAGAAACCCTATTGAAAAGTATCAAACAACATATTTAATATTTTTCTTAGGTCCTTATTAATATGAGAGTAGTACTCACCAAATTTCATCTTTACTGGATCTATAGATAAATTAATGAAATTTAAACTACAAGCTACTCATGGCATAAACAACACCCCCCATAAAGATTTCAAGTCATTTGGAGTTGTATACAAAGAGATATGATTTTCCTCTTTCCATGCATGCATAAAAGGCATAAATAAAAACTCCATTTTTCACAACAGAACATAGCATGTTTCCTATTTTTAATAAAAACTAGACTTCCCAAGGAGCACTACAAAATTTGAATCACTTCATTTGGATCTCTAAATCGCCAGATTTGGATTTTTGAATATAGTACTCAATTCTATGAAATAAAGAAAAAGAAAAAGAAAAATACTACACCAACTTGGCTACTGGGCCGGCCCGATGGCATAGCACGGCCCACGATACGGCCCAGCAAACAACAGAGGGGAGATCCTGCCCGCTAACACGCGGGCCCCACACGTCATACACACGCAGACAGGGGATCGGCTCCGGCTGGCGAAAACTCGCCACCGATGACCCCTACGGCGAAACCAACCATACCCTCGTACTTAGCATCCCAACCCGCACCTAGGGATCCTTCTTTCCCCATCTCTACTACACTGGAGCACGCTCGTCGATGACAATGGTGGACGGCGGCGGCGGCTCGCGTTGACGGCGACGGCGGCTCGCGTTGACGGCGGTTCAAACGGGCATCGCAAGGCCTACTAAGCACAGCTATGAGTTCACCACCCTGTAGCGAGTCTAACAAGACCTACCCTTGCTCGACCGGCGCTCCAGTGAGGTCTAACCACATGAACATGGGTTCACCGGTGACGGGGATGACGGCAAAAATGGCAATGCGGTGTCCAGCATGCGTCGCTGGCTTAGCGGCTAGGGTAGAAAGGTGGAGGAGGTGCAGGCGAGCCGCTGGATGCACAAAAATGGGGAGCAGTGGAGCAAAGGCGGTGCGGCGTGCGGTGGAGCTCCTAGTGTCGCTATCGCCGTGGCTGAGTGTGAGGAGCAGAAGGACATGAATAGTGTGAGAATGAGGGAGAGGGAGAAGCCGCCAGGGCATTGTGTCAACCTCGCGCATGCGAGCGCAAGCACCGCTCAACACATAGTTGCCCATGCGTCAACGAATTGCTGAGCAGTGTCAGCCATGAACGAACTTGGTTTTAGAAACTGAAAGCAACGACTAAAATGAGGTTCAGTTAAAATCATGTCTGACAACGCGTTAAGAACCCCTTAAAACTCCTAATCCGAGCTGAGTTAGAGAAAATCGTAGTAGGGTTTTAGATAGAGCAACATAAGATCTTTGTATAAGTCTACTGGCACAAGACCTAAATCATCACGGTTAGCAAGTTACAAGCTCCCCAAGAGGGGCACTTCGAAACTGCTCAACCCCGGGTTTAGCCAGAATTGGCTAAGTGCTGAAAATAGCCTTTAACATGACTTGTGGGCCATGTTTGGGCATGTTCCAAACATTTTCATGAGTTGACCACTGAACAACTTTTGTTCCTCATGAAATTTGGCATATACTTAGTTAAGGTTGCACAAACATGCAAGGTCTCTAGGTTAAACTTTCTAAAGGGTCAAACAAAAGAGGTTCTAAAGTCAACTAGGTCAAACTAGTGCTTAGAAGCATAATTAGGGCCAATGACCTTTATGAACATTGTTCCTAATAACACTCTAAGTATAGCTAGGGTGTTTTGGTGAGTCAGCACATTCATTTGCACATGATCCATGTATTCTAGCTTCTCAAATTAACTGAAACAAAGAATTGAAACATATGAAACATTCACTTGAAACAAGCGAAATAAGCAATTGAAACATTGAAACAAAGGCATGCAACACTTGAAACATGGCCTATGGGGCATGCCAACCCCTCTAGTGTACTAGGCATATCATAGGGACACCACACATGATACCCCTATGCATAAGCACCAATGAAACATCATGTTGCGACATTGAAACATGAGATGATGCACATGTGATAATGGAATGAATGTGCTCACGTGATGCAATGCAAATGCACAAATGCAAGCCAAACACCTGGGGTGTTGTAGAGTGTGGAGACCGTTCTTCTATTTTCTCTTGTTCTCAGTCCCAGTCGATCTAGTAAGATGTGGATTGAGCCCTTCGCTTGCTTGGTGTTCCTTGTTGCTTCTTGATTGTATTCCTTCTATTCCCATCGAATGCTATGGCGAGTGGATCAAAGGAAGGTGAATCATGTATCTCTTCCCTCTCTTTTGGCTCATTTGTGCTCAAGCCCCTTGTATGCTTTTACCTATTTTAGACCTTAGCGCTCTCTAGGTTCTCGCGGTGACAACCGCACCACTAAGACCCTAGGGGTGTCTCAGTGCCATTTAGTGCACGTGGGTCAAGGCACCCTATGAGTGGATTTGGGTGTTTGTGCTCTCTTATGTGTTGCTCCTTTTCTGATGCCCCGTCTTTTGCCATGGCATGTGGATTGGAAGAAGTAGACCATTACCTCTTTCTTTCTCCTCCTGTTCCACCATCTCTTCGGTTCTCATCAATTGCAATGGCATACGGATTGAGAGAGACCAAAATTGTTTCCTTTCCTCCCTTAGCCTGCTCTGTTCGATCCTGTCCTAGCCATGACCATCGGATCAAAGACTAGACTATCACTTCTATTTAGCGAAGCTATGGTCTATGTCATGCTCTTGGAACTAGGCAAGTCGATTCGATCAAACTTTACAGTGTCGTCTCTACCAAGGATGTGACATGGACATGCCTAGCCAACTTTCTCCTTTTTAAGCCTGAGGATACAGACTCACTTCATGAGGGCTAGTCTTGTTTTTCATGGTGTTTGCTTACGATGAGCTAGGGTCTAGGCCATTATTCTTGAAGCCGTATAGGTCAACACGATTGGCCCAAGAAGTACTAGCTAGGCTATGACTTGAGCTTGTGCTTAGAAAACAACCACTTCTGCCTCTTTTGGCCCAAGGATTGGAAATCCTTCATGAGGGCTAAGTCTTTTTCCCTTGGTGTTCTTTTGGTGTTGTTCGATCTTTCTTAGTCTTGTTGCCTTTTTAGTGAATTGATTGCTTATTGCCTTGTTTGTCACTCTATCGAGGTAGTTACATTGAGAATAGCGTTGATCAGACCGAAACCTGTTGGAGGAAGGAAAACATGGATGACAATAGGACATTGAGGAGAATGTCTACGAGTGTACCGATGATCTTGGAGATGACCAGTCAATAGGTTCCATGTCCCACCCAACCTCGTAGAATCCTATTAGACATGCAACAATGTAGCTGCTAGTGCTTTACTTTTATGCAAATAATCTGTGATAGGTTGCATGGTAGATTTGCTTGAAAGCTATTACCTTGTCACAACCTATACCCTTGCACACCCGCTATTAGGCTAGACTCTCGCTTACTACTTACTTGCTACTGCTTCTACTATGCATTATATCTATGATGTGATGCTTGGTGGAGGATTGTTTGTGAGTGGTTAAGGCACATGGTGCCGATAATGTGTTAATAACCGGGGAGATCTTGGCATGCGTCTTGGGTGTGTGGTGAGGGTTGAGTCGATCTGGCAGGATTTTATGATGAGTCATTGGACGAGTCTTGCCGAGGGGTGCAACCTAGGCATCCCCTACAAGAGGTATCTATGGCGAGTGCATGTGAGATGAGGAGATCCCGGGGTGGAGTGTCTTTGTGGGATGAAGCCACGGGATGGAGGTGCTGTCGATGCATAGGGTGTTGGTTATCCCCTTTGAGAAGATATCCTGTCTGATCCCCCAAAGGACTAGTATGTCAAGAGAACCAGATCATAGGACCCTACGTACACACCACTTGCTCCTGAATGGGCGGGGGACGGTTACCCGACCAACTAGGATGGTGCCACTCTGCTAGGTTGGAAGTGGATAGTGTATGGAGGTACGGGTGTATGGCCCACACCCTCCTAAGATAGCGTAGTGACCTCTGGGGCCCGGTACTACGTCTCATAGTCTCAGCGTTTTGGTGGACTCTGAGGTGACCTAGGGTTGAGTGGTGGGGTGGCACCATACCGGTTGGAAGGCAGTTGGTATCAGCCTAGATGGTGGCCACCATCGATGATGATGATCTTGTGGTTCTAGGTGTACACGCTCTGTAGAGTTGATCAATCTATACGTATAGCCGCATCCTTGGTTATGGATATTCCTATGACCTACACTTCCCTTGATTAGCGAGAGGTGTCCTTTCTTCTCCTCCCCCTAGGCTTGGTGGTGGACTCTGGCTTTGGCCGTTGGGGCAAGGTACGAGCGGGAGTCATCCTTGCTGCCTAGAGAGTAAGAGTGTGGTGAGATGTGTGTGATGGGATGGGTAAATGCGTGGATGAGATGGGTTAAAAATCGATGAACTATTATAAAATATTGATAAACTTGCATAGGAAACCTACAACCGTATATAGGCCATTTGCTCTACCCTTGCATTCCACTTACCACAAAGCATACACAAAGCATAATCGTACTGAAAGATATTTGGCAGGTTTTGGATGTCATCTACAATAATGACAACAGAGATTAGAAGGATTAGATGGTCTTGTTCTTGTGCTTAGTTTGGTTGAGGAGACAAAGTCTACGCCCACTGATGTTCTACACCTACTCTGATGATTGCCTATGAAGGAGCCTTCACCCACCGACGCGCTATGACTACTCTGATGATAGTCCATAAAGGCAGAGCCTCCACCTGTCGACGCCCTACGACTACTCTGATGAAGCTCTATGTGTGTTTCTGCTAAATTAACGTTGTACTTAGGTTGTGTAACCAAGTGTTGTAATACCTTGTAAACTTGTAGTTCCACGATGTATGAACTATGGTATCAACTGTTATTTGATAATGTGATGGCTTGATCTCCTGGACTATCACATTATAATTCATATCTATGGATTTTCCCTTCGTGCAAAATCAGGATTGTTTCACCTTTGTTCTATGAACTGGCATGACTCGGCTGCAAGCCACCTCTACCATGGCACACACCTGATCATGCGGATGCCAATGCCGCTATGCTCCACCGGGAGAGCCCCGCCATGCCACCAAAAGGACACCTGAGCCAACAGAGTAGACCTAGGATCCTCCACCTCTACTACCGCCGCAAGTCTAGCGGGCATAGATTTGTTTCCACTTGCAGGGACTATATCCAATTTAGCTCAACCTGTAGGGCATCCACATAGCCAATAGGATACTATAGTGACTCCAAAGAGATGTAAGCATAGCCAAGCGTCTAGCACAATGGTAAAGATGCTCCAATCCTTGGTCCAGAACCCGTGTTCGACTCCTAGGTATCAGACCTTTTTTAAGAAATTAAACCCCGATGGCACACATGGTACAAGTGACACGCAAACCATTGGGTCCCATAGGTCAGATGGAGATAGAGAAAGGTCCCACAGGTACACGTGACACGTAAGCCGTCAGGTTCCATAGGTCGGATGCAAAAGGACCGAGCGGAGACTTTTATGACAAATTACAAGTGTCAAGTGACACGCAAGCCATTGGGTCCCATAGGTCAGATGGAGATGGGCCATCAGGTCCCATAGGTCGGATGGAGATGGAGAATAGTCCCACAAGTATACGTGGCATGTAAACCGTCGGGTCCCATAGGTCGGATGCTAAAGGGTCCCATAGGTACACATCGAATGGAGAAAGGACCAAGCAGAGACTTTTATGATGAATTGCAAGCATCACGGATGAGTAACTACAGGTCCTATAGGTACACGTCGGACAGAGAAGGGTCCCACAGGTACACGTCACATGGAGAAAGGATCAAGCAAAGACTTTTATGATGAATTGCAAGCGTCACGGATGAGTAACTGTAGGTCCCACAGGTACACGTCAGATGGAGAAAGTACCATGTGGAGATCTATGATGAAGCACCATTCGTTACAGATCGAATATTGTTCGTCATAGATGTGTAATTAGTTCAATGACGAAGCCCTGTTCGTCACAGTATTAAAGAAGATCGTCATAGATGAGTCACGTGAGTGATCTATGACGAAACCCTATGCTCTTCTATGACATTTTTTGTGACAATGCCTGATTTCATCATAGATAGGGAGGGTTGAAGGATCATCACCACTGATCTATGACAAAACAGAAAAATTCATCATAAAAAGCGATCTTCTATGACGGTTTCAGAATCGTCATTAAGATTTTTGTCATAGAAGTGGATATTTCTAGTAGTGAGTAGATGTTGACACCTAAGGAGTCATCATTGTTGATCCCATATTCAAACACATGGAAGTGCAAGGAGACTGTCGGATCGAACCCCAAGTGAGCTGAACCACAAGAATGGTTGCTACTCGGCAGTAGCAACCATTTCTTAGTCACCGGATTGCAGATAACATAGCGAAACCTAGTGCACCAACAAAAGTTGAGCCCCAAGAGCAATCTGAGATCACGACATCCTGAATGGGAAAGGACAAGAAGGACAAGGAGGGGTATTCACCGGTGATGCTGGTGAAGTTGCGTTTGCCTTTCCAGCTACGGTAGAAGAATCTAGCAAGAATCTAGGGCAGCTCCTTACGGTACTTGAATCCCGAGATGAGGCTGTTCTAGGAGCGATAGACACACTTGCAGCTGCACAAGGAGTGGGTAGTGAGGCAACTGAGGATGAGGATGAAGACATGGTTTGTGAGGATGGCCACTTCTTTCCTCTTCTTGGGGGCCTCCTCCTCCATCTTGACTAGGATCTGGTGGAGCGGCGCCGGCAATGGAAGCGGCAGCGCTATCACCTGAATCAGAGAAGGAACACCTACAAGGATGTGTTTGTGAGCTCATTAATAATCAGATGGAAGCTTCATTCATACTCAGATGAGTGAAGAAGGGAATAAAAATCCAAGAATGATGCATAAGGGAAGTGCAAAAGCATTACCATTGCCTTCAGATCTTGCAGCATTGAGCTCGAGCGGCGATGGCCGTGATGAGTACCAGCCTAGTCACCGGTGGATTTGTGATGTCTCCCTACCAGTGAGGCATACCAGTGTGGAGCACTAGCTTGTCGGCAGTGACTAGTGGCTTGTATGTCGCTGAGTATGGAAGGTCACGCAGTTCGACACTAGGGAGCAAGAGCGGTGATGAGGAACAACAGCAGTGAAGAGGAGAATGACATAGTGGGGAGTGTCCTTAGTAAGCAACTATATCAGCCGTGGGAATGCAAATTTCTACAAAACTTTATAAATATGCACATAAGTGACACGTAGGACTCACACGCGGGCATGGAAATTGACCAAAGTGATGGTGAAGGCTACCAGCAATGGTGATTGAGAGATGTTAGCACCTACTAATGAATGATGTGTCATACGGTCTCGAACTCTAAGGCACACAAATGGAACATTTTAGTCAATAGGAAACAGAGATGTTGCAACTCAAAGTAATAACAACTAAAAGTCATGAATATTTTTATTAAGAATACAGAGGCAGGTTACATTCAAACTACTCATGGGGAGCATTATGAATGATGTCCTCTACATTCACCGCGGCCAAGATGCCATCGTTCGAGGAAGATAAGTCACCGATCAAGTTCTCACGATCCTGATAGCTCATCTCTCCCGGGAACCCTGGCTCCACCACGGTCAGGTCCTCACCCAGCCAAAGCTAGGTGGCAACCATGGCCGAAGCGTACCCCTAGGTGAATGCAGCACATGGCCACTAGTCATGGTGGCATGGTGTGAGGCGGTCCACCAGGGTCGTTCCCGCAGGCGCAGGTGGCAAAAGCACGTGGACGATGTCGACTGCTGCCGCATGGAGGTCCTGCTAGGGCCTATTGCTCTCCACCACCAACCCATAGGTGACACAAGCGTTGTCCTCGGCTACCTAGTGAAGGTAGATTGTCTCTACCGCCTCACCCTGCACGGCGATCAGCTGCTCCTAGACGGCCAAAAATAAGACAAGAAAATGCTACAATTGAAGACACGATGTCACATGAAGTGAAAAGTGCAAGATCATATCATGCCGAATGCCTTACCAGTGAGGCACGCCTAGGCCTCGGTGGCGGCAAGCTCCGTCGCGGCCATTTCCCACTTTGTGGCAAGCTCTGTCGGTGGCGGCAAGCTCCACCAACATGAGGACATCATCCCCCTGCCATCATTGTTGGAGGAGATAGCCGAAAGTGGCGATCGATGCTCCGGTGGCAGCGCCGCCGAGCTATCCTCCCCATCCCGTCGCAGCCTTACATGAATTTGAGGACGAGCTGAGACAACTTCTGGTGACTCTTCCACTAGGCGCTTTGTTCCCCAATTTGCCATTAGATGAGATCTGGAAGATGGGGTGTCGAGGCAGAGCGTTGGACGAAGAAGATAGAACGAGAAGATAGGTAAGTGTAACGAGTTTAGAAAGGAATTGTGTACTTGCATCCCTGCCTTAGCCTCTGCTTTTATAAAAGGATGGGTGAGGTAGGCGCCCATTGGAGTTCCCTTCTATTGCACCGAGCGAGAGCAGGAGTTAAGGCAAGGCCACATCTCGCACGATCTTAGTGGAGCACACTTCTCCCGGTGAAAGTAATGGTGATGGAACGGTGTTGGAAATTGGATGGAGAAAATTAACTCGACCATGCGGCTTGGCCCCTCTAGAGCTAACCACGCAGTTTGAGGGAGACAAAGTGATGAACCACTAGCCTATTTTGCGCAAGGTACTGTCCCCCTATGCCTTTGGATCCAAACCACATCTATGCTTGCCTTCTCACACCTTAAATACGAATTGCATCTGCACAACAACTGCAAGGCCAAGCCTTCTGCCAAGCAAACATGTAATTATCTTAATTATGTTATGTTAATTATTATGATAGTGAGAATTTGCTTAATTATGATGTCTGCCCATTGATTCATTATCATTTTAGTGTATCCACGCATGAATCTCTTCGTTCGTAGTATCTTTCTTTCTTGGTTAGTTCTGTTTTCTTGTAGGAGGAGATCTGCTTCTTGATCGTGAGAGCTGCAAGAAGGAGTGTAACAGAACCGACCAAATTATAAGAGCACAAGTACAAAAACAAGCACCGAAACGCTCAAATTTTTGAACTTGAGCCCATATAATCCCGGTAGTCAATCGAAACCACGAAGGATTTCAAACCAACTTGCTTACAACCAAGATCGCCTCATTCAACATACAACATCATACGTTACATTTCACAAGTAGTTCCGAAATAAGTTTACACACACGGAGTCACAATTATTACAAACCAAGTTTATAAAGTAGCGGAAGCATACACACACCAGTTGTTTAACTACTGCCAGTCTTGTTGATCAACAACCTGCAAAAGCATCAGGAAAGTACATAAAAGATGATCACGCCCTAGTGATCTAGTCTTCGTCACCCGCAGGGTGGAGACAAGTTTTGCAGAAGCCTTGATAGAGCATACCATCTGCAACAGGAGGGAATAAACCCTGAGTACTGGAATGTACTCAGCTAGACTTACCCGTCAAAAACAAGAAATAAGATGACACCAAGGATTATGCAAGGCTTACACAAGAGGCTAGCTGACATCACATTTTGCATAAAGGCATAAGTAATTGAAACTCTTATAACCTGTACTAGCAGTTATTTTTAGCATTTACCTATCATCTATCTTAGCACCTGTACTAAGCATGCACTTGATTAAAATCAAACAATTATCAACATTATATCCAGAGTAGGTATAAATTGTGGCAACATTGTATCATTCACTTAACCATCTGTTCATTTAATGAGATCTACGTTGCCGCTACTCAAGTCAAGTGCTCACTAACCGGGAGCGACGGTGATTCGAATCGAATTCCTATCCAGCTGGAGGGGTATTTCTAACACTCACCGCGCAGGCCCCTGCCAGGGTCGCACAAGCCACCTTTCGTACGATTCAGAAGTTGCGGGTTCGAATGATGTCGCATCCCCAAGGGCGACACTCTGCCAGGTGATAGGGACTCTAACCCCCCCTTGGTCTCACGCCAATGTGCCCAAGCACATCCTTTCTCTCCTCCAAGAAGCAACCTACCATTCGACTCCCGGCCTGAACCGAATTACTCGGCTTCACGGTCGGAATGGCTTATCCGGCCAACTAAGTGTTAGACTGCGTTCAACATGACTCAAGGACGTACAGTGAATCGGTCCTTAAACGACTCAGACCGGCATAGCTCCGCACCCAAGACATGAAGTGTCTTGCGGCTGCACTATCGAATTCCCGCCCGATCTCAAATTCATTTTTAGGCATGGTTCCATCCACGATAGCCAATATAGCCACTCGTGACCCATTCCTATATCTCGCGGATGACCGGAAATCACCCGACTTCTACTGGACTAAGCAGGGCTAAGCATTGACACGTGCCAAAACCTAAATTCGGGTTGAAGGAAGATATCTGGACAAGGACAGGTGTAATGCAACAAGTGTTTCCAAACAACTCCTACAACTTAATGCAGTAAACAAGTAAAAGTACTCAAGAATTATATTTAAAACAATTGGGTCAGCATGCACCGAGGCTGCCTTTTAGAAAAGAAGACGGGCGGTGATCCAGGCACTCAGGTAGGTCGTCTGCGGGCACTCCTTCGCCTGCTGGATCCTCGGGCTCCCTCTGCTGCTCCTGGTCCTCCTCTAGAATCGCCCCCTCGAACTCGAGGAGTGTTACCCCCTCCGGTACACCTATTGCATGAATGCACAATAAATCTCATGGATGCATAATGAATGCAATATGCTCGGAATGAAATGCATTACAACATTCTTAAAGCTCTATTCAAATCACTTCAAATATTAGGTGCAAATTTCCTCTCCGGTAGAGAAGTACTCACCTAATCTACTCAACCTAAGATATAGCTGTTCTTCTTCGGTTAAGGCCCTAACACCTAACAATTACAAGAGTAGCATTACTTAGGTTACCACATCCAACACCAAAATACCACAGTAAGACATTCTGGACAGCAGCTCAAAGATTCTAACATAACTGAAGATTCCTAACTCCAAAAGATATGATCTAAGACAATCTAGAAAGCTTAAGAAATGCACTACAATTCATTTTCAGATCTCAACCCTAAATTCCTAAGTTTTCCATGTCGAATTTCATAAGTTCCAGAATTTGTCCTCTCTAAACAGAGAGTAGCAAATTCTGGATTGCCACTTTAAACAGCAATAACTCCCAAACTACTAAGCCAAATGCTCCCAAATTTTGAAACAATCTAGTTTATCAAGCTTACTACAACTTTGGTATTTGCAAGTTTTCCAGCAACCACCTTTATCAAAGGTCAAACCTAGAAATACTACCAGCTGTCCAGAAGACCTAGAATTGCAAAGATTAAATATTTATTTATGTGGCAAACATCCCTTAAGACCAAACTAATGTTACCACAAGTTCACATAGGTCACAAAAACACCAGAAACTAAGGTGTGCCCACCTAGAATATTTATTTGTACTTATTTCTTAATTTACTTAATTAATTAAGTGGGATTTTAAACATATATGTAAACTGCTCCTTAAATTCTACAAAAATTACAGGAGACTCTATGAACCAAAAAGAGACAACTGTAAAAATTTGAACTAAAATTATTCACAGAAACTCCCTAAACAAAATTCACAAGCCCAAAAGGCTGATTTTTGTATAATTAACAAATCATATTGAAAAGTATCAAACAACAGATTTCAAAATTTTCTTGGACACTTTAGGGTACCAAGACATTCTCCAAAAAGTTAGAAGAACATTGCACATGTAGAAAAATTACTAAAATTCATTTAAGTATTTCCTAAAATAACAAGATAGCATTATAACTTGAAAAGTACTTAAGCACTACTGCCCAAATTTTTACCAAAGCTAGAGCTAAGCCTGGGCATTCGGTTTAAACCGAGAATTCGGTTTGGTTTGTTCGGTTCCCATAAACTTCGGTTTGCTAGAATTGAGAACCGATCGGTTGCTAAAAGAACTAGGAACCGACGAATTCGGTGTCAATTTCTTCGGTTTCGGTTTTCGGTTCCACCGAGCAAACCGACGAACAACAACATGGAAGAAGCAGGACAAGGATAGTGGAGACTCGCCGGATGTGCAGACGCGCGGAGCCGAGGCACCGTTGGGCTCTAGTTGCAGCAGCATCGATGTCGCGCCGCCGCCCGTGGACGCCACGTCGGCCGCCGGTCGTAGCCGCGGAGTAGCCCCGCCTCTGTTGAGTGCCGATATGCCGCTGCCCCCACCCGCAGACGCGACACGCCCGCCGGGGCGCCGGGCGCCGGGCGGAGCAGATCCACCGCTGCTGATGCATCGCCACCCCTCGCCGGCTCTCCCGCAGACGCCCCTTCGGCTGCACCTGCTGGGACCGCCCCGCCGCTGCTCGCATCTGCCGCCCTGCTGCCCCACGCTCCGCTGTCGCCCACTCCCGCGCGCCGCTCCTTCGCCTCTCGCCAGGCACCGCGCGACCGCGACGCCGCCGCGGCCGCTGCCGCCTCTAAGTGTTAGGTTTAGGGTTTAGAGTGTGGTGTGCGGTGCGAGGGTGCGGCCGTGCGGGGGATTGCGGGCGACGGGCGTGCAGCAGCAGCTAAAGTGAAGTAGCGACTAGCAAATTGAGGCCGGAGGTGGGCTACTGGGCTGGGCTGTCGCTGTGTTCTCTTGTGCATGCTCGCTCACATAGCGTAGTTCGGCTTCTTCGGCTTTTCGGTTCGGTTTTGCCATGGAACCGAACACCGAGCCGAACACCGAACTTCCCGGGATAAAAAACCGAAGCCGAAACCGAAAACCGAAAAAACCAAAATCTCGGTTCGGTTCGGGTCGGTTCGGTATGGTTTACGGTTTTTGGTGATTTTTTGCCCAGGCTGAGCTAGAGCAAGTATAAATTAGCCTACCCACCAAATTTCATAATTTTTGGAATACTACAGCTCAAGTTATACATTTAACAAATTTGCCTTCATTTCAAAACACATTTGAAAGATCTATTTAATTCTCCCAGAAACTAAACATCACATACCAGATTTATATTTTTCTAAAATACTACACATCATGTAGATCCTAACAAAATTTATCTCCTAATTTTTGGGCAAGTAAAACCCTAGATCTACATTTTCCAAACATCAACTAAATCTGTGACAAAATCAATAAATGAAATGGATTTTATCTAAGACTGGGCCGGCCCGGGAACAGACGCGGCCCACGACGCGCGTGCACGGCCTGCTCGGGCTCCCGCCCGCGTGCGGCACTGACAGGCGGTCCCCCACGGTCAGGGACAGATGGTAGGGGAGCGGCGGCCGTGAGCTCCGGCGAGCGATTTCTCGTCGCCGGCGGCTCCTCCGCCCAAACCGAGTACTCCGGTGGCTTGCCCAGACCTAACCGCACCGAGGCCAATCATTTTCCCCAAAGCTGCTGCACTATAGCACCTATGCCGACGACGATGGCGGATGGCCGTGGCGCCTGGCGGTACGCCGGCGAGTCCTGGCCGTCGCACGACCGATCGAAGGGTGCACCACCTTCCTGGAACCCTAGCGGACCTCTCGCGACCACTCACTCAGACGGGGGTGGAGCGGAGCCGCTTGACCGCGTGAGCACCTAGCCGGCAGCTATGGCACGGCCGAGCGCGGTCTTGTTCCGGCCTAACCAACCCGATGCTGGCAGTAGCATCTTCACTCGAGCACACACATGTGATAGGAAGGAGGGAACGCGAGCGAGGGAAGGCGGAGGACTACGGTGTGGTGCTGGCCACGGTGACCCTAACATGGCGGAGCTCCGGTGATCTTTGGGAACGGGCGGAGGTGGCAAATGCGGCTCACCTCGGGCTCAATCAAAGCCACCGGCTGGCCGAGGAGGTGTAGGGCGGTGTGGCGGGGTGGAGGACATGATCTGGTGAGCGGTGGTGCGGTAGTGAGCACGCGCGAGCACGGAGAAGGCTGCGGTAGCAATGGCATCTCTGATTCCCGCCTCGGTGACCCCGGTCAGAGCGAGAGGGAGGAAGAAGAGAGTGAGCGCGAGTGAGGGGGTGGAGGTGTCCGCTCGGTGTTCAAACTCGCGCCTGGGCTCGCGACGTGGAAGCAATGGCAGCGCTCGGTCGCCACGCGGCGACGCTCTTCTGCCCGAGCGCCACGACACGGCCGGTGTCCGAGCTCGTTGACTGAATCGAAGCTGCAACGTGACATCGGTGGTCGACTGACAGAGCAAGTTTGGTGCTGATTAACTTCCAAAACAGCTCGATTCGGTCCAAGGTGACAACATCAAATTTGTAGAGCTATGTGAGGGCAACAAGTTTGTCAATTGGAGTTTGGGCTGGTTCGGCCTAGATTAGAAACTACATAGCTCCAAAGTGGTGCCCTGTGAAACTAAAACATATTTTCAGTTAAAGATACCGACTAAAACCCTAACTTCTTGACACTATATCTCCTAAACCATTGAGAACCAGGTATGGGTGATGTTGGCAATGTTGTAGAGCTACACTAAGACTACAAGTTTGTTAATATGAGTGGAAGCTGGTTTGGCCTGGTTTGCAAACTACAAGCTTCTAAAGTAGACCTCAGTAAAACTGGAGGGACACTTGGAGACTTAGAAAAATTTCTAAGTGTTGAGACAGCCCCTCTAGCTGACTTGTGGGCCATTTTTGAGCATGTTCAGGCCAGTTTCATGGGATGGTCATATTGAGACTTTTGTTCCCCATAAAATTCCCTACAACTTTGCTTAAGGGTGCTTCACCATGCAAGGTCTCTAATCTAGACTTCTTAATTGGTCAAACTAGAGCATCCTAGGGCTAAATGGTGGTCAACTACACCTTGGAGGGCATTTTGGTGATTTTGGTCAACATGAACCTTGCTCCATTAGTGACCCTAAGTATAACTAAGGTGTTGTGAGATATAATTAGCTACTCTCCCCTTTTGTTACACCAACTATCTAGTGTCACATGATGTGAGCCAAACAAAATTCTAAAAACAACCACATTAGTTGCAACCACATAAAACAACATGAATGATGCATGCTTAAGCTTATGCAATGCAATGCAATTATGGAGCTAAATACCTGAGGTGTTATAGCACTTCCCCCTTAAAAAAAATCTCGTCCCGAGATTTGGAAAGCGTACCATTTTTCATAGAATTCCTTATAGCCATCCCGCAAATAGTCCTCCCGTTCCCATGTAGCGTCACTTTTACTACCCTGATTACTCCACATTACTTTATACCACTTAACCACTTTGCTTCTAGTTATTCGTTCCTGAGTATCGATCACCCAGACTGGTTTTTCTTCGTAAGTTAAATCAGACTCAAGCCTAATATCTCCTAATGGGACTCTTTCCTCAGGAACTCGAAGACACTTTTTGAGCTGAGATACATGGAAGACGTTGAATATGGCACTCATTTCAGGAGGTAACTGGATCTTGTACGCAACAGCTCCACTCTTGCCTATGATTTGGAAAGGACCCACGTATCTTGGCGCAAGTTTCCGCTTAACACCAAAACATTGGACACTCTTCATAGGGGAAACTTTCAGATATATGAAGTCTCCAACCTCAAACTCGATCGGTTTTCTACGGCGATCAGCGTAACTTTTCTGTCTAGCTTGAGCTACAGCCATATGAATTTTAATGGTATGAACTTGCTCCTCAGCTTCCTCAACAAAAGCAATACCATAAAATCTCCTCTCACCAGCTTCTATCCAATTTAGTGGGGTTCTACACTTATGACCGTACAACGCTTCAAATGGGGCCATCTTAATGCTCTCTTGGTAACTATTATTATAAGAGAACTCAGCTAAAGGCAACCACTTCTCCCATGAACCCTTGGACGAAATAACATAAGCTCGTAACATATCCTCCAAGATTTGGTTGACTCGTTCAGTCTGTCCTGATGTCTGGGGGTGATAAGCAGAGCTTCTCACTAACTAGGTTCCTAGAAGCTGATGCAAGTGCTCCCAAAAACGAGCAGTGAATTGTGGACCACGGTCAGAGATGATAGTACGAGGTATCCCATGGAGCCAGACTATCTAATTGAAGTACAACTCAGCATAGTCAGTAGGACGATAGTCTACTCGAATAGGAATGAAGTGAGCCGATTTGGTTAAACGATCCACAATTACCCAGATGGAGTTATGATTTTTGACAGTAGGAGGAAGTCTGACAATGAAATCCATACTTATCTCTTCCCATTTCCAACCTGGGATAGAAAGTGGTTGAAGTAACCCAGCTTTCATATGCACAGCTTTAACTCTACAGCAGGTGTCACACCTAGCAACATATGCAGCTATCTCTTTCCGCATCTTGGTCCACCAATAAAGTGGCTTCAAATCATAATACATCTTATTACTACTAGGATGGATGGACAACTTGGACGAATGTGCTTCGGACAGGATCTGATCTCTAAGCTCTCGGTCCTTAGGTACCACTAATCTATCCTTAAACCACAACACACCTTCTTCATCTACCCTAAAATGCTTAGTTTCTTCCTCTTTCATCTTGCGTTTTATGTGGAATACACCAGGATCAGTCTTTTGGAGCTCAATAATTCTGCTTTTGAGAGTACAACTGACAGTGATGTTGTACAAGACTGCTGGATGTAGAAGGCGAGATCGATGAAAATTAGTTTCAACTAGGGAATGGCAATGAGACTTACGGCTTAAAGCATCCGCAACCACATTTGCCTTGCCAGGATGATAGTGCACTTGAAGGTTATAATCCTTAATCAACTCGAGCCATCTTCTTTGACGCATATTTAACTTAGGTTGGGTGAAGATGTATTTGAGGCTTTTGTGGTCTGTGTAGATATTGCAGACATTGCCCAGCAGATAATGCCGCCATACTTTCAAAGCATGAACAACTGCGGCTAGTTCTAAGTCATGCGTTGGATAATTCACCTCATGTTTCCGAAGTTGTCGAGAGGTATATGCAATCACTCGGCCTTCCTGCATCAACACACCTCCCAAACCTATGCCTGAGGCATCCCAATAAACATCAAATGGTTTCTCGATATCCGGTTGTGCCAAAACCGGAGCTGAGGTTAGAAGGGTTCGCAGTTGGTGAAAAGCCACATCACACTCAGGAGTCCAGACAAACCTGGTGTCTTTTTGCAGCAACCGAGTCATGGGTTTGGCTATTTTTAAGAAATCCGGGATGAAGCGACGATAATAGCCAGCCAACCCAAGAAAACTCTGGACCTCGTGAACCGAGATAGGAGCCTTCCAGTTCAGTACTTCTTGTACCTTGGCGGGATCCACCATAATTCCTCCATCGGACAACACATGTCCAAGGAAAGGTACTTTTCGAAGCCAGAATTCGCACTTACTGAACTTTGCATATAATTGATGTTCGCGCAGTCTGGTGAGGACTATATGCAGATGTTCAGCGTGATCTTCCTCATTTTCAGAATATATCAGGATGTCATCAATAAATAACACCACAAACTTGTCTAATTCGGGCATAAATACCGAATTCATCAAGTACATGAAGTGTGCGGGGGCGTTGGTCAAGCCGAAGGACATAACAAGATACTCATAAAGACCGTATCTGGTAGAGAAGGCGGTTTTTGGAACATCTTCTGAACGGATTTTAATTTGATGATAGCCAGATCTTAGATCAATCTTGGAGAAGACTTTAGCTTTAGACAACTGATCGAACAAGATGTCGATGCGTGGTAGAGGGTACTTATTTTTTACAGTGACTGCATTCAGAGGTCTATAATCTACACACATCCGCAAGGTCTGATCCTTCTTCTTCACAAAGATAGCAGGGCATCCCCATGGAGACGAACTAGGGCGAATCAACCCCTTCTTCAAAAGTTCATTCAACTGCACCTTAAGTTCAGCTAGCTCATTCGGAGGCATCCTATAAGGTTTCCTAGAGATGGGAGCCGTGCTAGGCAACAACTCAATTTTAAATTCCACATCCCGATCCGGAGGGAGTCCTGGCAAATCATCGGGAAAAACGTCCGAAAACTCATTTACTACGGGAATTTCAGCCAACGCCTTTGCTTGCACAGCATGAACTTCCCCAGACAAATCAACTTTTCTAGGAAGTTGTACCAGGAAACCCTTTTGATCTGTAGGATCTCTGAGCATAACTACCCGAGTGGATGTATCAATGAGTACCCCATTCTGACTCATCCAATTCATGCCCAGAATAACATCTATGCCTAATCCCGGCAAAACCACTAAGGCAAGCGAGTACTTTCGCCCTTCTATCTCAAGCTCAAGACTCCCCACTACTTTATTTGTGGAAATATTCCCACTTATTGTGCTAATACAATAACCCCCACCTTCAACAGTATGCAATTTATGTGCAAACTTTGATGCAAACTTAGGACTGATAAAGGAATGTGAAGCACCTGAATCAAAAAGTACCACTGCAGGATGTTGGTCAACTAGGAACTTACCAGCAGTGACAACCTCACCAGATGGGATTTCCTCAATACTGATATAATGAGCGTGCCCTTGATGGCCACCTTGGTTGACATCCTTCTTAGGGTAAGGACAGTTCCTGGACCAATGGCCTGGCTTGTTGTAGTTCCAGCAAGGCATGTTGCTAGGAGAAACACTAGAACTGCTTTGTCTAGAATTTCCCTTTGGCAGAGCGACTGTATAAGCCTTGCGGAACCCAGTTTTGGCAGCAGGCTTCTTCTGTGGCAGATGGAACTTGGTATTCTGAGCAGGTGGGCGAGGGGAAGACCTAGGTGCAGCTGAGATCCGAGACTGCGAAGCACTCGCCTCAAGGGCCCTTTTGCGGCTCTTAGAGGCAGAATAAATAGCATTATTGTTCTCCTGGGTCAAAGCATCACTGATAAAATCATTGAAGGTAGTACACTTGCTAGTGCCCATAGTCTTCATCAGCTTTGGGCTGAGGCCTCTTTTAAAGCTAGCAATTTTCTTGGCATCGGTATCCACAAACTCTGTGACATACCTTGCTAGGTTGTTGAAAGATTGCAGATATTCAGTCAAGCTTTTATTTCCTGCGACAGCCTCATGAATTATGTGTGCTTGATAGCTATAAGACCTAGAGGAATATAGTTCCCACGGAATGCGGCCTTGAACTGGTCCCAAGCAATCAGGACATTTGCAGGCAGTGTGGAACGATAGTGGCTCCACCAAATACCCGTTGGACCATGCAGTTGGTGAGAAGCATATTCAGTTTTTAGCTCATCGGTCAAGCGAAGCAGATGAAACTTTTGTTCAATAGTGTTCAACCACTCGTCGGCTTGCAGTGGTTCCTCCGTCTCATTAAAGAGCGGGGGCTTAGTATCAAGAAAGTCCTTAAGATCACTGTACTGATTGGGTTCTGGGCCCTGGCGGCCATGACGAGCCTCCAGGTTGGCAAGCTGGTGCATAGCATCTGCCAGCATGCGCTGCCCTTCGACCACGATCTGCATCAGCTTAGCCGGGGTAGGTGGTGGCGGAGGGGGTGGCTGTTCCTCATCCTCATTGCTACGACCCCGACGGAGATTGTACGACATCTGCAAAATGCATAGCCAATGAGCACTGACAATGTGGGAAATTTGTAGATGAATTATTGTAAATATGTCAAACTGACTTCATGAAATGGACTTCTCAAAATACTCATGGCACAATAATTCATCACAACCGCACAATCCATTCAAGCGCATCAATTGACGCAATCATGCGAGGGAATCCAACAAGATGTACTTTGATAAAGGCTCACTCACAAGGAGCACAGCAGTTTCTGAACCGTTTACGTTAATATCTACGTGATTTTTGACCTTTCGCCCGGTACTTGGATTCGATCTCAAAATTTTTAGTTGACTGAGAAAGGCTACTTCAAACTGACCACAAAGAGACTTCTCAACGGTAGAGTTCCATGGTGGATCATGACTAGCCACCTCGATACCAGCGCGTGCCAAGAAGCACAACCTTATGTCGCACGCCATAGGAGGCCCTCGGTTTCGTCGCGGCACCGAAGGGTGCTAATCGTGACACCATCATTGAACGCACGCAATAAGACATCCAATTGTGATCGAAATTAATAGGTTCAACTAAACATCTAGGAAACATAGGGTTTGACCTTACATCCCAAAAGTCAAGTTATTACAAAGCCTCACTCCAACACAAGGAGGGCACAAAAGATAATTCCAGCATCATAGCTACGCGATGACTACTCTAAGCATCGTCCTCGGAGTCGGTGTCAAGGATCTCCCCGCCATCCTCGTCGCTAACAGGCTCTAACTCCCCGTCTTCTTCTTCTGGTGCGGCATCTTGGGGCCCATCGACATCCACTTCATCATCATCTTCAGCCATGATGATTCCCGAACCCATGTCCTCATCTGCATTGTTGTTTCGAGGCAGCAGAGGGTTTAGCTGGTTGTTCAGGCGGTGCACTTCTTCATGAAGATTGTCATTGTATTCTTCAGCATTCTCCAACTGTTGCTCGAGCTCAAACTGACGAGCTCTCAGAACGTTCTCCTCGTGCCAGGCTTCATCCCTCTGATTCATGACATGGACCAGCATGCATTGACAGTTGCAATTTGCTACTGTCAATCTCTAGACTGCAAGTGTTTCCTGGTCACGATCACGGATCACTTGCTCCAGTTGCTGACGCGCTGCATTCCTAGCAGCAGTCACTTCGGCCAACTCAGCCCTCAGCCTTTCCACCTCAGTGGGCTCAGGGCGGGGCACACGTGGAGCTAGCTGGTGACAAGGGACCCTGCCCCCGGTTGACTTACGGGCGGTCCACTTGGCATCTGTAGCAACAAGATACGACCTAAAGTGGGGATCATTTAGGGGATATGAAATTTAATTTAGTCGGGACTATTGAAATTTTTTTAAGGAGGGAGTAAATGATATGTATGATATAATTAAACATGATGCATGCACGTTCCGTACGCCCTCTCACCTTAGTAGAAACCTAAAGTTCTAACGCTAGGTGGTGGCATACATACGTTCTCTCATATAAGCGAAACTATCGGTCTACTCGTTACGCTGTTAGTGTACCTGCAGAAAATCTCATTTCAGCCCAACAGTTTCCCAATATAAGCACACAAGAAAGTAGTAATTTAAATACTTTCCATATACACATCCCCTGATGTATATACTTCAGTATCAAAGCTACCCGATATAAAGGTTCCCACAATTAAGTGCTTATATAATTACACGGTTTAAACATGTAAGTATGCAAGTCACCAAAACTACTCTCCCCTAGATCGCTGGTTGGACGATCATGCTCTCACAACTCACACTTACCAGAGCATCGAGGCAATTGATCCATACATTACCACCCAAGTGGATGGCATCCATACAATATCACGCCGTATGGACGACGAAACAAAAATAAACAAGGCTCCCAAGTTAGTCTTTATAATAAGCCACCTAAGAGTCCTTATTTGGGCTAAGGGATGTGATCACTGGCATACCTATGAAAATAATTTTTTTTCAGTTTTAACCCTTTTCATAATCAAATACTTTTGTTTTTAAATACTCATACGATGTGTTTAATGTTGAATTAGGCTCCGATGCCAGCTGTAACAGAACTGACCAAATTATAAGAGCACAAGTACAAAAACAAGCACCGAAACGCTCAAATTTTTGAACTTGAGCCCATATAATCCCGGTAGTCAATCGAAACCACGAAGGATTTCAAACCAACTTGCTTACAACCAAGATCACCTCATTCAACATACAACATCATACGTTATATTTCACAAGTAGTTCCGAAATAAGTTTACACACACGGAGTCGCAATTATTACAAATCAAGTTTATAAAGTAGCGGAAGCATACACACACCAGTTGTTTAACTACTGCCAGTCTTGTTGATCAACAACCCGCAAAAGCATCAGGAAAGTACATAAAAGATGATCATGCCCTAGTGATCTAGTCTTCATCACCCACAGGGTGGAGACAAGTTTTGCAGAAGCCTTGATAGAGCATACCATCTGCAACAGGAGGGAATAAACCCTGAGTACTGGAATGTACTTAGCTAGACTTACCCATCAAAAACCAGAAATAAAATGACACCAAGGATTATACAAGGCTTACACAAGAGGCTAGCTGACATCACATTTTGCATAAAGGCATAAGTAATTGAAACTCTTATAACCTGTACTAGCAGTTATTTTTAGCATTTACCTATCATCTATCTTAGCACCTGTACTAAGCATGCACTTGATTAAAATCAAACAATTATCAACATTATATCCAGAGCAGGTATATATTGTGGCAACATTGTATCATTCACTTAACCATCTGTTTATTTAATGAGATCTACGTTGCCGCTGCTCAAGTCAAGTGCTCACTAACCGGGAGCGACGGCGATTCGAATCGAATTCCTATCTAGCTGGAGGGGTATTTCTAACACTCACCGCACAGGCCCCTGCCAGGGTCGCACAAGCCACCTTTCGTACGATTCAGAAGTCGCAGGTTCGAATGATGTCGCATCCCTAAGGGCGACACTCTGCCAGGTGATAAGGACTCTAACCCCCCTTGGTCTCACGCCAATGTCCCCAAGCACATCCTTTCTCTCCTCCAAGAAGCAACCTACCATTCGACTCCCGGCCTGAACCGAATTACTCGGCTTCGCGGTCGGAACGGCTTATCCGGCTAACTAAGTGTTAGACTACGTTCAACATGACTCAAGGACGTACAGCGAATCGGTCCTTAAACGACTTAGACCGGCATAGCTCCGCACCCAAGACGTGAAGTGTCTTGCGGCTGCACTATCGAACTCCCGCCCGGTCTCAAATTCATTTTTAGGCATGGTTCCATCCACGATAGCCAATATAGCCACTCGTGACCCATTCCTATATCTCGCGGATGACCGGAAATCACCCGACTTCTACCGGACTAAGCAGGGCTAAGCATTGACACGTGCCTAAACCTAAATTCGGGTTGAAGGAAGATATCTGGACAAGGACAGGTGTAATGCAACAAGTGTTTCCAAACAACTCCTACAACTTAATGCAGTAAACAAGTAAAAGTACTCAAGAATTATATTTAAAACAATTAGGTCAGCATGCACCGGGGCTGCCTTTTAGAAAAGAAGACGGGCGGTGATCCGGGCACTCAGGTAGGTCGTCTGCGGGCACTCTTTCGCCTGCTGGATCCTCGGGCTCCCTCTGCTGCTCCTGGTCCTCCTCTAGAATCGCCCCCTCGAACTCGAGGAGTGTTACCCCCTCCGGTACACCTATTGCATGAATGCACAATAAATCTCATGGATGCATAATGAATGCAATATGCTCGGAATGAAATGCATTACAACATTCTTCAAGCTCTATTCAAATCACTTCAAATATTAGGTGCAAATTTCCTCTCCGGTAGAGAAGTACTCACCTAATCTACTCAACCTAAGATATAGGTGTTCTTCTTCGGTTAAGGCCCTAACACCTAACAATTACAAGAGTAGCATTACTTAGGTTACCACATCCAACACCAAAATACCACAGTAAGATATTCTGGACAGCAGCTCAAAGATTCTAACATAACTGAAGATTACTAACTCCAAAAGATATGATCTAAGACAATCTGGAAAGCTTAAGAAATGCACTACAATTCATTTTCAGATCTCAACCCTAAATTCCTAAGTTTTCCATGTCGAATTTCATAAGTTCCAGAATCTGTCCTCTCTAAACAGAGAGTAGCAAATTCTGGACTGCCACTTTAAACAGCAATAACTCACAAACTACTAAGCCAAATGCTCCCAAATTTTGACACAATCTAGTTTATCAAGCTTACTATAACTTTGGTATTTGCAAGTTTTCCAGCAACCACCTTTATCACAGGTCAAACCTAGAAATACTACTAGCTGTCCAGAAAACCTAGAATTGCAAAGATTAAATATTTATTTATGTGGCAAACATCCCTTAAGACCAAACTAATGTTACCACAAGTTCACATAGGTCACAAAAACACCAGAAAGTAAGGTGTGCCCACCTAGAATATTTATTTGTACTTATTTCTTAATTTACTTAATTAATTAAGTGGGATTTTAAACATATATGTAAACTGCTCCTAAAATTCTACAAAAATTACAGGAGACTCTATGAACCAAAAAGAGACCACTGTAAAAATTTGAACTAAAATTATTTACATAAACTCCCATAACAAAATTCACAAGCCTAAAAGACTGATTTTTGTATAATTAACAAATCATATTGAAAAGTATCAAACAACAGATTTCAAAATTTTCCTGGGCACTTTAGGGTACCAAGACATTCTCCAAAAAGTTATAAGAACATTGCACATGTAGAAAAATTACTAAAATTCATTTAATTATTTCCTAAAATAACAAGATAGCATTATAACTTGAAAAGTACTTAAGCACTACTGCCCAAATTTTTACCAAAGCTAGAGCAAGTACAATTAGCCTACCCACCAAATTTCATAATTTTTGGAATACTACAGCTCAAGTTATACATTTAACAAATTTGCCTTCATTTCAAAACACATTTGAAAGATATATTTAATTCTCCCAGAAACTAAACATCACATACCAGATTTATATTTTTCTAAAATACTACACATCATGTAGATCCTAACAAAATTTATCTCCTAATTTTTGGGCAAGTAAAACCCTAGATCTACATTTTCCAAACATCAACTAAATCTGTGACAAAATCAATAAATGAAATGGATTTTATCTAAGACTGGGCCGGCCCGGGAACAGACGCGGCCCACGACGCGCGCGCGCGGCCCGCTCAGGCTCCCGCCCGCGCGCGGCACTAACAGGCGGTCCCCCACGGTCAGGGACAGAGGGCAGGGGAGCGGCGGCCGTGAGCTCCGGCGAGCGATTTCTCGCCGCCGGCGACTCCTCCGCCCAAACCGAGTACTTCGGTGGCTTGCCCAGACCTAACCGCACCGAGGCCAACGATTTTCCCCAAAGCTGCTACACCGTAGCACCTATGCCGACGGCGATGGCGGACGGCCGTGGCGCCTGGCGGTACGCCGGCGAGTCCTGGTCGTCGCACGACCGATCGAAGGGTGCACCACCTTCCTGGAACCCTAGCGGACCTCTCGCGACCACTCACTCAGACGGGGGTGGAGCGGAGCCGCTTGACCACGTGAGCACCTGGTCGGCAGCTATGGCACGGCCGTGCGCGGTCTTGTTCCGGCCTAACCAACTCGATGCTGGCGGTAGCATCTTCACCTGAGCACACATGTGTGATAGGAAGGAGGGAACGCGAGCGAGGGAAGGCGGAGGACTACGGTGTGATGCTGGCCACGGTGACCCTAACATGGCGGAGCTCCGGTGATCTTTGGGAATGGGCGGAGGTGGCAAATGCGGCTCACCTCGGGCTCAATCAAAGCCACCGGCTGGTCGAGGAGGTGCAGGGCGGTGTGGCGGGGTGGAGGACATGATCTGGTGAGCGGTGGTGCGGTGGTGAGCACGCGCGAGCACGGAGAAGGCTGCGGCAGCAATGGCATCTCTGATTCCCGCCTCGGTGACCCCAGTCAGAGTGAGAGGGAGGGAGAAGAGAGTGAGCGCGAGTGAGGGGGTGGAGGTGTCCGCTCGGTGTTCAAACTCGCGTCTGGGCTCGCGACGTGGAGGCGATGGCAGCGCTCGGTCGCCACGCGGCGACGCTCTTCTGCCCGAGCGCCACGACACGGCCGGTGTCCGAGCTCGTTGACTGAATCGAAGCTGCAACGTGACATCGGTGGTCGACTGACAGAGCAAGTTTGGTGCTGATTAACTTCCAAAACAGCTCGATTCGGTCCAAGGTGACAACATCAAATTTGTAGAGCTATGTGAGGGCAACAAGTTTGTCAATTGGAGTTTGGGCTGGTTCGGCCTAGATTAGAAACTACATAGCTCCAAAGTGGTGCCCTATGAAACTGAAACATATTTTCAGTTAAAGATACCGACTGAAACCCTAACTTCTTGACACTATATCTCCTAAACCATTGAGAACCAGGTATGGGTGATGTTGGCAATGTTGTAGAGCTACATTAGGACTACAAGTTTGTCAATATGAGTAGAAGCTGGTTTGGCCTGGTTTGCAAACTACAAGCTTCTAAAGTAGACCTCAGTAAAACTGGAGGGACACTTGGAGACTTAGAAAAAATTTCTAAGTGTTGAGACAGCCCCTCTAGCTAACTTGTGGGCCATTTTTGAGCATGTTCAGGCCAGTTTCATGGGATGGTCATATTGAGACTTTTGTTCCCCATAAAATTCCCTACAACTTTGCTTAAGGGTGCTTCACCATGCAAGGTCTCTAAGCTAGACTTCTTAATTGATCAAACTAGAGCATCCTAGGGCTAAATGGTGGTCAACTACACCTTGGAGGGCATTTTGGTGATTTTGGTCAACATGAACCTTGCTCCATTAGTGACCCTAAGTATAACTAAGGTGTTGTGAGATATAATTAGCTACTCTCCCCTTTTGTTACACCAACTATCTAGTGTCACATGATGTGAGCCAAACAAAATTCTAAAAACAACCACATTAGTTGCAACCACATAAAACAACATGAATGATGCATGCTTAAGCTTATGCAATGCAATGCAATTATGGAGCTAAACACCTAAGGTGTTACAAGGAGCACCTCACAAACTTGAACCCTAGCACCGTATTAGTGAGGTGCTTTATCTCACATCTGTGCAACCAAGACAAATACTACAACACTTAAAAAATGGAGTAACAAGGATCACAGCCATTCAGTTATTAATTGTTTCTAAGGCAAAAACCATATATAAACAACATAGTAACAAACATCATAGCCGCATGAGGAAAATTTTCATTAACAACTTCAGTTACGTTCCACAAGTTATACAATAACAAAGACCTATCAAAGACTACTGGGTGTACAATAACAAAGACCTGTCGAGTACATGTACAGCCCATAGTCGAGTCTATATCCCAATAGATGATCTGCGGTCATCAAGGTGGTCTTCTGTTGAGTACCCTGATGGCCTAATAGGACGTAGACATGCAGTGCAAGCTAAGGACAAGGCAGCACCTCGCAAAACTTCCACTAGCATCTCAGCGAGGTGCTTTACCTTCCCTGTTGCACCTCTCACGATAGAGAGGCAAGCAAAGGTGTGGAAGAGAAGCACCGCCATCGTCGCTACTGCTCTAGAGGAAGGAGGATCGACAGTAGCAGGGCTACGTAGAGCAGAAAGGTGGCAACTGTACATACAGACATCACCTTCCTAGTGGCCCTACACTCATTAGAGCCATCATAGGAGCCACCATCGGAACCCCCACAGACCCAATGACAAATCCTAGCAATGCCAAACCACGGATACCAAAGTGCATTCAGTACCCCTGGCTCGACCAAATAAGTGACCCCCCTTAATCACAAAACTTCCACTAGCACCTAGATCGAGTAGCCCTCGCTGTGCCTTGATGGAGGTGTACCCAATCTTGAAGGCCTTCTGCTAAAGCTGCTATAGCCGCTAGAGGAATTGGACAAGGAGCGCCATGGCGATGAAGAAAAAAAGGTGGTTGGCTCAAGAGCTTTGTCAATTTGTATCCATTCTAAAAGTGATTGAAGGAGGAAGACTGTGTGGAATGAGGCCAAGTGGTGCACCAGACTCGGCTTAAATAGGCCAACCTTCAAGATGGAGAAGTGGAAAGAAGCAGTTAAGATGCGTGATCTAGGCATACGCATCAGGGAAGACGAGGTATACGACGGTTCCCTACGGATGTGGTGAGACGGTTTTGGAAGTTGGGACATTCAACACTCACGCTGAATTTATCGCCGATAGACCGAACGGTCGTGTAGGGCTGGCGAACATAACACCTATCCTAGTCGGCTCGGTGTTCCAAACAACGGTGGAATTCAACCCCACTAGCACCGCCCATTGATGGTTCAACCGTTAGTGCTAAAATTTTCACCTGCCGATTTGATTCCTTTCTAGGCCTCCCTATCGATATAACCAATGGTGGAAGTAACACACAGTCGCTTCTATCTCTACGGCAGTGAAAGTGGCGATAGTGGTATCTCAATCTGTAGTAGTGATATGTCATGGACGGGGTGACAAGCCAATTAGCTAGTGGTGATCGGTTTCCTAGGAATTTGGCTTGAGGTGGGGAGCGGGGTAGTTGAGATGTCAGTACCTCGGCACATCATTGTACCATTCAAGGGCAATCTGGCCACACCAGTGAAAAGGTTGGGGACTTGAGTGTTGAGGACATCACTCCTTCAAATACAAGCCAAGGAGACGAGGAGGACCAGCATGGGCGTCTAACTCATCTACACCATGGCGGAGGCCCGGTCCAACTCAAGTTGGAGTCCATCTCGGATTCCAGGAGCAGTCCGGGTAAAATCAACACCCAGGACGTATATGGAGTCCATTTTCGACACCACATATGCCCAGAAAAGCTAATTTCCTAAGCTAACCAATGGCTTTGCTTTTGTGTCAAAATTCATTCGAAGTCAATGGGAAGCATCGAAACAAGTCAGTGTCTAGAATCTGTCATGGTGCTATGATACCGTCTTTTGGTTTGTTGGGCCATGTATGGTAGCTCATTAGGTGGTGCGCCCAACCGGGGTTTGCATGCCCAAGACACTATATTTAGGCCCCGTTTGGCACGGCTTCAATTCATCGGTGAAGTCATTTTTTTGGCCTTGGCTCCACAAACAGCTCTGTCAGTGGAGCTAGAGCCATTTTGATGACCCGTTTGGAAAAATAGCTACGGTAGGAAAATGAATGAAAAGACCAAAATACCCTTTTTCTATCTTCTTCTTCGCCCGGCCGTATGCATGATCTTGTTTAGATATCATCTTCCCTAGTGGCCATGCTCCCTCCTCCAGTAGCTGGCGTGCCTGCTTCCCTAGTAGTCGGCGCGGCCCTCTCCGTTGACCTACGCACCCCTCTCCGGCAGCCTACGCGCCCACCGCGGCTCGCACGCCGTTCTCTGATGGTCACCGTGCCCCAATGTGGCCACACGCCACTCTCTCTAGCAGTCCACGTGCCCTGTGGCCGGTGCGGCCCTCCCTGACAACATGTGCGCCCCTCTCCGGTGTCCCGCACGCCGCTCTCCGATGGCTGCACGTCCCTCAGCGGCCCGCATATCCCCTCTAGTGGCCGTGTCCGCCGGCCTATGTGCGCCCTCTCCTCGATGGCCGCGTGCCCCAGCTTGTATGCGTCCTCTCCTCGGCGGCCGCAAGCCCTGACGACCATGCTCGGTGGCCTGCGCGTGCTCCTTTGATAGGGGCAAATATGATATCTCCCATGATGGGGCCCACGGAATGGGAAGGAGCCGGGTGAAGCCACTTTTTTGGCTCCTTCCCACCCTGAACCTATATGAGAGCATGTTTTTAGGGGGCTTCACCAGTGGAGCCGTTTTATCTTACACCATTTGGTAGAAAAAGGCTCCAAATGAATCATGAAGCTGGTGGAGAAGCCCTACCAAACGGGGCCTTAGCCGTCATCACTCTTGTTAGGGTTTAGGGTTTTGTTGTGTTCTTGTTTTCCTCGTGAAACAGACATTGTTCACTGCACTTGTATCGCCAAGATCAACTGTTGTGAATCAGGACCCCTATTTTTTTTGCGCAAGAGGACCCATGTTCTTGATCTTGTTCACCTGTATCGACTAGTCCTTTCGAATCGAGACTTGAACCACCTATCAGTTTCTTAAACTTCATATATATACTTGCAATTTCAGACTGTGTTCATCCCGTTCTTGCTTGTGTTCTCGATTTGCTTGTAGGAACGTTTTCTCGGCGAGATCAATCGCGTTGTGTGTGGTTGATAACCAACAGAGCAGTAGTGTAACAATTGTGGAGGTCCAAATCAAACTTTGTTCAAAGCCTAGATTGTGAATATCAAGTTCTCAACCTATTGAAGCTATTATACGTATCGAAAGATCAGGTCGCATCTACACCTCCTACATGACAGTTGCATCAGATGACATTAGTTGACATGCAACTGCCCTATGTGGCATTTACCTTGTTATTAAGGCGTGGTCAGCTTTGCAGTGACCATACAGATTGCAAAACCGCAGTCGCAGATTGAACGAAAATGTTTCCATGTTATTGAGAGAATCTAGTGAACCGTAGCCAATGAAGGATTACAAACTCCACCAGGTTGAGGCTCCCATCTAAAGGAATGAACTGAGAAACCAACTGAAGAGAACAGTGCTACGACAATATGCATCTACATATAAAGTTATTAAAACCCAGAAAAAAAAAGAAGTCTAAGGGGAAAAAGAAGAGCTTTACAACTTGCACATGGGAGATCATGCATGAGTCCACTAAAAGAACTCCAATTCAAGATAATCTGAACCTTTCTCGGCTGCTGATGTAGCCTTCTGGCTTGATGAGGCTACAGAACGAGGGATCTCAACTGGCTTGGGGATATCTGGTGGAGTGGCGCACCTGATTAATGCCCAATTAACACCTTCAAAGAACGGGTGCTGTTTTATTTCTGTGGCTCCACGCTTATATGCTAATCGATGCTGCGGTTCCTTGATGAGCAATCCCCTAATAAGATCCCTTGCAGCAAAACTCACTACAGGTGATTCTGGGAACCTTAAGGGTTGTCCAACTACATTGAACAATGTTGCCCTATTCCCAGAACCTTTGAATGGTGTCTTGCCGAAGAGAAGTTCGTACAGGAATATGCCAAATGTCCACCAGTCTACAGCACTTCCATGCCCCTCACCCTTTATAATTTCAGGTGCCAAGTACTCATGGGTGCCAACAAAAGACATAGACCTTGCATCAGTCGGCTCTGCAACGAGCTCAGGAAGTGGTCTGACCTGATTTGCCAAGTCTCCCTTTGCCTTTTTGTCTTTTTTCTCCTTCTTGGATTTGGAAGAGAAAAAGCGAGGAGAGAAGCATGTGGTTGTCGTGACACAAGAAGGCTGGATACAGGCAGGCTCAATGCACACAGGCTGCACACAGTAAGCTGGGTTGCCCTTTTGGCTATCCCCACTGGGGTCAGAAGATCTGAGAAGAGTAGGGCTCACAGCACATCGGAGGGATAAATCGAAATCCGACAGCATGATATGGCCATCTTCTCTCACAAGAACATTCTCTGGCTTTAAGTCACGGTATATGATACCAAGCATGTGCAGGTATTCCAGAGCAAGAAGCACCTCTGCTACATAAAACCTGCATATGTTTTGATGTCAACATAAGTTCATAGATTTGATCATGGTTTGTTGCAGTTGCAAATGACACGAGAATCAGGGCAGCCTATCATGCAAAATATCAAGAAAGCACATGAATAACATTACATAACATCAGAAACTGGTGGGCGGATCAATTACTCCAACTGTGTCACAAAAGCCAAGGGCTACAAACTTTCAGAAGTGGCATCATTTAAGAAATAAAAAATATGAAATATGTTCCTTTACAAACATCCACCAGATATTAGGTAATGAGGTAAACAATTGAGCCTGCACACTACTCGTGAAAACCCAAATGCTAACCAGGATCACATGAGTTAAAAGGGGAAATTGAAAGCGCAACACAAGACAAGATGGATAGTAGAGATGTAGTTCGAAAGGTTATTAGAACATAGGTTTGATAAAGATCTTGGTAAAAACTGAGAGTACAACCAAAATAGAAACTAGATTCATAAATATGCATGCCTAATACAGATGAGATGCATAGCATATGCATATGCCAATAAACATACTTATTTACCCAAACAGTAGCAAATAATGAGCGCCTACTACTTTGAGAGTTTATATGTTGTCACTCGTATACTGAAGCTGTTCCATATGGCTGACAATGCAATTTATGTTTTTTATCCTATCTATCAATAAATTTTCACCATGACATATGGAAATGTTCCAAGGAAATGTTGTGGCGCTATGGCAATCATGCTCATGCTCCAAGGAAATGTTGTGGAAATGGACTCCTAAAACAGAAGGCACAATTTAAACTCCCAAACGAAGATCCCCTCTAGCCAAAAGTCATTTTATAGTATTTTACATTTAATTTTCACAAACCAATCTAAAAATTTGAGTTCATAAATTCTGATTATTAGAGTTCAACTGAACATTTCACTGAAATGCATTGTGCAAATAAAGATATGACAATTAATATGTAGCATCTACTGTCAGATTTAATATTCCATGCTGATAGGTATTTTAGGGACTAGATAACTTGATGTTGCACATGGATTCCTTTTTTTCCTTGGAGTACAACAACAATCATTTCAGAGAGAGAGAGAGAGAGATCAAACTCAGACATGGAACAATCTGAAGGTCCAAAGACCTTTAAGCAAACAATGCTAATTAGAAGCTCTTGTATGATAAGCCCTTACAAGTTCCAATAATTTCATTTAACAACCAAGTCACTGCCACATCAAATGCTAACATGTCACTGACAATGATAAAAATATACATATTCAGTATTTTTGTGCCTTCATTGTACCTTCAGTTTTTATGATTATGATTATGAAATCTAATAATCAGACGGTTTCGTCCTTTAATCAAAATAAACCTTTACAGTATTAGATTTTCAATGGGCAACAGTTCAATTTTAACAGTTCTTCGGTAACCTCAACCATGAAGGCAATCCGAAAACATATCTCAAAAATTAGTAACTGTTAACAAAAAAGATCATCCACACAAAAGAGTGCACCTCCCTAGAAGAAATAATAGGCAAGGAACAACCATACAGATGACATAACTAAAAACTAATCATTCAGCATTTTAACTGGATATCAGTGAAGTCCAGAACAAATAATGCCAGCTAAATATCAAAACTAGGTATAGGAACTAAAATAGAATTTATAACTTTGTGAGAACAGTGTAAGCCCAGCAGGTTCAATGAGCAAAAATCATGATTGAGGTGATGATGCTGATCATGATGTCATACCTACTAAAGAATACATGGTAAGAACATAAACTTAGATGTCATCCTCTGATTTTTTGGGAAGAGATATTAACAGTGAATGGGCTACCAAACTATCCATCACAATGTTTAGCATGTGCCAAATGAATACTTTACCCATAAGGAAGAAGAGCTCAAGAATGAAAGACTTTCCAGGCATAGCTCCCAACTAACAAACAGATGGAAACAGGGAACTTACTTGGCAGCTTGTTCAGGGAAATACTTGCCAGGCTGCTTTTGCCTTAGGGTATGGAGGTCACCTCCAGGGCAGAACTCCATCACCAAGCATGAGAACTTATCTGTCTCAAAGTGAGTGTACAATGTTGGAAGAAAAGGATGATCCAGGCACTGCAATATCTCCTTTTCAGTCTGCGCTCTAAGCAGCTTTTTGCGGCTTGCTAGTGATGCCTTGTCCATGATCTTCATGGCAAAGTAGCATTTAGTGCCACTAAGTTCTGATAAGTATACACTGCCAATATCACCACAGCCAAGCCTCTTGAGTAGCCTGAATTGACCTAGACCTACGGAACCTTCTTTCGTTCGGACCGCCTGAATCGCTTCCCACTTTGAGTCATTTGACTTGTGAGGCTTGCTGACGCTGCTGCAAATGCTACTGCAGGTGCTCTCATCGCTCACATCACTGCCACCACTGGCCCGATAGAGGCTACTCTTGCCACTCTCGATCATGTCAGCAGGTTGACCACTAACCTTGGCACTAACGCTGGCTTTCGACAGGCTGCTGGCCCTGTCATTGCATTTAGCGGACACCGAGCTATCCTTAACACTCCCCCGCAGCGAGCTCTTCTCAGCATCTTCACTGTCATCCAGCTTCACAGAACCATCAGCAGAACTGCTCATGTCATTGTTGTTTTCTTTCACCCCACTGGATGCAGCCCCATCACCAGTTGCAATTACAATCGGCAAAGAAGGCACCAGTTTGCTGACTTTCCCAGTCGGTTCTTCAGAGTGTCCCTGAGAAGTCAATGGTGCGGTGGTATCCGCAATGGCTTTATCGCATTTCTTGTCCGCGACTAACTTAGGAACAGAGGTCGAAGCCATCGCAACAAGGACGCAACCGAGGATTCCCTATGGACACCACCACGGCCCTCCTCCCATTGCCGCGGGCAACCAACCAATCCAGAACCGGGGAGCTAAAATCCAATCCTGCCACAGAAATTGCGCGCCGATTAGAATGGGGGAAACGGAGATGGATCGACGAACCGATCGGGAATCAACCGAGAACCCAGAAATGCCCAAATATAGCCGTATGGATCTGAGAGTGGGAGGGTCACCCTCACTCGAAGAAATCGGAGGCAGCACGAGGATGAGGAGAGGGCTGCTTACCTAGTAGGTGCGGCCTCGGGGGAGGTCGCGGTCGCCGTTCGCCTCCACCGCCGCCGGTGAGGAGGTGGTTCTGGTTCCCCACGGGGCCCGGCCCGAGATGGTGGCACCGCAGTGGAGAGGAATGGGAAGGGCAAAATGAACACGAGGAACCAAAGAAAAAAAAAAGGGGAATGGATTATGGACGCGATTGAAATATCACGTGCAGCTTTAAGAGCGCAATAATAAGATACTAATATGGTATTGTTAGGGTCAGGGCGCGTTTATACACGAACCAACTTGTGCATCAACGAGTCGGACTCGCCCCTCTCCTCGGGACGCCCTAGCGTCAGGGCTGTGCCGCCGCCACCGCTGGTCCTCATCGTTTCACCTCCGGTATCTCGCCAGGCCGAAGAGAGTCGGAATTTATCGTTTTTTAATAAGTTTTTCTAATATAAATGGAGTGAGTCAAGTCTCTCTACGTTTAGTTTCTAGGTATCGAAGATTTATCTCCGCCTCCTCTCTGACGATGGCGAGGAAGTAGGATGAAATTATTTTCTCCATGGTGGCTCTATTAATGATGAGAGCAACAACTACAGCATCAGCAACTTCATCGGGTCGACAACATGGAGACTTTTCTTTCCGGACAACGACATCAAAGCAAAGATGATGTCACCGCTATGAAATAAATTTTTCGGTCTCTTCTTCATTTCGTCGTGGTTAAATCTGCCCATGATGAAGAACTAGAAGAATAAGTTTTAGATAAGTCTTCCTCATTCTTCGGTGACAGAAAAAAGAAGAAGGAAAACACAAGAAAGAAGAAATTTCTCAACTCCACCTACAGAAATGTTGGCTGTCGTTCATTGGGCATATGTTCTTAGTCCTTTTGCAAGTGTTTGCCTCTACAGTCATCCATGCGAAGCGTCGTACAGGTTTGATTTTGAGAAATAGAGCTATTAACGGTGTGGGTACAATTTAGATGAAAATCAGTTTCTGGATATATGTAGTGTATTTTCAGAGTGCTTTGATGTACCCAGCTATTATCTAATATAATTCTTCTTTCGTCTAAGAAAAGGGTGAAGGCGCATTTGCTACACAATTTTTTATACAAATCCTATAAAACCGCCTACCTTATATAAGAATTTAGAAAAGAAAACTAGCAATTGTGCCAACTAAATGAGGTATTAGAAAATATATAATAAACATATATGTCACTTACAAAAAGCACCAACATCGCTGGTTATTGATTTATGAACTCCGTATAAAAGTGATGTCGCCCCTGTTAAGATTAATTAATTAGTGATCAATTAGATTAATCACGTCATTAGCAACTGTTAATGGCGTGTTCATGTGGACAAAATGACAAGGCCTCTAGTGACTGTGTCACTCACGCACAACCGTCCCTTCTAGGCTTATGTAAATACTTTAACTGTTCATTAATGAAAGACATCTGTCATTTTTAGCCATAAAGTTTTGATTTCACTCAACACGTTATCACGCACGCCGAGGAGAAAGAGAAGGAGTTCGTCAGAGAGGTGTTGCCGGAGTCGTTGTTGAAGGAGGATCCGTTGGAGACAAGTTCACTGGCGTCGCTGCCTCCACTGCAAAGGTACACGATGACAACTCCGTTACCTTCCATGAACTCCATGGTGGACAACATCACTGATGCCGTAGAGACCGCCATGATTTGTGGTTACCATGCCGGAGGTCTTCACCACCCCATGTTGCAGGGCGCCATTCGATGTGCGCTTGGTGACATCCACCACTAGGTCCCTCCTCGTCGCTTCCTCGTGATGCGTACTAGAGGAAGGGGTGCGCGTCGTTCGATGCCACGTCCGGAGTCCTTGCTACTGTTCACCTTGGCATCTGCCCAGGTCCAGATTGCGAATTAGAGGTAAACCAGCTAATGGGTCGGGAGAAACAAGTTTTTTGGGGTGGGTTCTAATATGGGGTGTGTGTGGGTGGGTGGAAACAGGTTCTATTTGCCTACGGGTCAGGGCGGATCGGCATTATAGAGAAGATGGGTTGGGGCGAGTTGGGGTTCCCCGATGCCGTCCATGCCATGGCTCCCCTGGCGCCTCGGCCGACTTCCCCGATGTCGTCCGCGCCACAGCTCCCCTAGAGCCTCGTCATTGCCTAGGGCCTCATCAGGTGGCGGCAGCGGCGACGGTAGCGCTAGTGTATGAGCCCTCCTGCCCGAGGACAGCGATGGCGAGACGGCAAGGATGCAGTTAGACATCACGAGCACCGGGCCACGTCTAAGAAGAAGTGGTCGGTCAAGGTTTGGCTAGGGCCGTGAATGACGTTGTCAGACCGCTACTCCGAGCCAGATCTAGATAGCATCTTCTTTGCTAGGTCCTAGGCTCGACTGCTTACCGGATCTCTAACGATGGCGATGATTACAGCTACGATGGCTTCACCCGGCCAGACACGTGCGATGCCACCACTCGTCGGCATCCTCCCTCCCCTCCTTGGCCTCATAGTGTGGCACGATGCAGCATGATGAGGTCGACGACGCTGCCGCCGCCGAGGGCTGCCACTATGGCGCTGCCTTGTCCTGCGCCCCAGACATGCCCGCTACCGTTGCCATTGAGAACTCCGGACTGTGCAGCGGCGGTACATACTCACGTGGAACCTCTGGAAGCGGCCGTGAAGCGAAAGGCACTACGACCGTGGGGCTGTTGGCCTCTTATTTCTAAGAGTCCTAGGTGCATCAGTACTTGCACCAGAATCACGCACAAGTACGCACAAATCAATAGAATTGGTACACAACTAAAGAGAAAGGTTCTGAGTTTTATTGATATCTAAAAAAGGGGTTCTACAACAGTAGCCTTAAGGGCATAGTCATAGGCTTACAGAGCTAGCGGAAAACTACTGCCGTGGAGCGGCACTTATTCATGGTGGTCTCCAATATGATGATATTCTATAGCATAGCGATAACCTATTCCACAGGCAAGCTTGAGCGCGATCGAAACCCTAGCTTAGATGTCATTTCCTATGTTTGGACTCTTCGTATAACTCCTAATCTTCATGATGCACTTCCTTGTCGTAGTCTTGGTTTTCCTCAGTGCAGAAGTCTATGAGTCAACAACGGGTGAGTACTTACGTACTCAGCAAGCCCTAACCATGGGGTGAATATAGAGGTGTGGTGGTGGTTATAATTAAGGGTTGGGTCCTAGTGAAGCATTACCATTCCAACTAGTTCCTGAGTTAGTGTCAAGTAATATTTTACTAGTTTCATTAAACATAAAAGTTAGCTAATCATAGTATCCCATCCTAGCATCTACCCATTCTAAGGACATGACTATTCAGATAGATTTAAGTAACTCTGTAGAGGTGTACAAATTTCTCCACATGATAGGCATAATCCCTTCCATGATCCGTGGTTGAAATAGGCCTAACGAGAACCCGTACCCACTTGGGTGCTACCCTGGACTTCCATATAACTCTACCGTGGCTTCTTAGGGTTTAGAAATACACACTAAAACTCAGGAGGATACCTTATCGTCCCATCTCATAATCTCGGATGATACCACATCATCCCTTCATATAATCTCGAATGATACCACATCATTCCCAACATAACAGTACCGATGATGCCAAATCATCAAAGTAATCAATAATAGTCATGGGCTCGAACACAGCCAAAGGGCTTAACGTGGACGATCACATAGCAACCACGCCAACTAGACCATGGAAGATCCACATCCATGTCAGCTCCTAATATTCCATTGCCATCACCGACCTCCTATTAGAAATTATACTTCTATCTAACGGGGGTGTGAGATCAAGTATACCCATATAGACATGTGGCTATACGTAACATCGCACTAAGCGAGAGGGACTACGAACTGGTCCTTATGTGACTGAGACGAGCATCTCCCCGGGAACCCTATCCAAGCATTCTCGCCAAGATAACTTATCCCACATAAGCTATCCTCGCTCACCCCCTGTTGGTGTTTAGTTTCAGGTTTACCAAGTTTTAAGTTCCATTAATTATTATCCCTAAATTCATCTATATTGTGGAGCTCATAAATAAACAAGATAACCATTTATCTTAATTTAACATTAATCATTTCACCATAACCAAGCTCATAATCTAGGATAATAATTAAGCAAGTTATTCATTTAGTGATAGTTAAGCAAGATGGTAGAGGGAGGGGGAGCTAGGACTTACCTTTGCTATTGGCTTCTTCTGGCACGTTCATGTAATCGGGATCTTCACTTTCCCAGTAGTCACCGTCATTTGTTGGCGTAGCTATCGTATAAGACTACTGCTAAAAGCAAACAAAAAAGGGAAAAGAAACATAGAACAATATGGTGGCACTAGGATAGATGAATTTTGGAAGTGGTTTCACCTAAAAAGGAGCTAGGATGCAAAAATTATGCATTTTATAAGTTTATTCTATAGTTAATTGAACTAGATGGAATTTTATGGGTATTTTCTAGTGCATGAAAATGGGTGTAAGCTATATGATTACATTCCCTAATGCATCTAGTTTATTTAAAAATTTTCTAGAAATTTTTCTAAGCTAGGAAAGTGGATTTATAACTCTGTGTACACCAACCGGGTGTACCTAGCATTTTCTTAAGTGTACCCAGTGCTGCGTGTGTGTGGCGTGTGTGTGTCTAACAGGTGGGGTTGGGGTGGTGACAGCGTTAGGCTGCGGCCCACATGATAAAGAGAGAAAGGGAAATGGGAAGGGGGACGAACGGTGACAGGGGTAATGGCAACGCCATTGCGTCCAGTCCCGTGTGCCAGTGAGAGAAAAGGGGGAGGAAGAGGACGGTGGCCAAACGAAGGTGGCCGTCACGACGACGGAGTAGGGGAAAGGCGCTAGGCTCACCGGAGTTAGGCTCACCGGTGGTGTTAGTTCTCGGGGATGGTGGTGGATGGGTGTACGGGGTGTAGGAGGCCACGCAACAGCCGGTGGTTAGGTCGCCGACAGTAGTGGGCACCCGTGGTGGTGGTGGCGGCTCGCCGGAGAAAATGTGGTGGTGCCATGCGATAGAAATGGCCCTAGAAGCCCTAAACCTATCAACTATCTATGTGAGGGTGTACGTGGGTGAGTGGTGAGTGTAGTGGCGGTGGTTGTGCCCGGCCAGATCTTGTTGATGATGGTCGTCGGTCATGGTGGCCCGACAGGCATGGTGCTTAGTGGCAGCGTGACACAGAGGCTTAAATGACTAACCAGCTATAGCAAAAGGAAGAGGAGGAGTTTAGGGAGTCACCTATTAGCCCAATCGATCAATGGCGCAGGAGAGAAGGAGGAAGAGGGAGGCGGCTTCAATGGTGCCGGCAACTCCTGATTTGGGGGAAGTCAAAATAGAGCAAGGAGGAGAAGGGGAAAGAGGAAAAGGAGGGGGGAGGGGTGTTCTAGCTTGAGGAAGAGTTGGTGGTGGAGAGGGCGAGGCCCAAGCAGCAATGGCCTGGACTATTTATAGGCCGACCATGTTGGTTCCGGCGGCACGATATTTCTCGCCCGCCGAGCTCACTCGGGGCGTGCAACACATGCTTATTTCTGCTAGGTCAGTTTGCCACAGGGCAGGCTTGCCCATGCATGTGGCCAAGAGAGCTCGAGCTTGCCAATAGCGGTATGATGGGGTGGGTTCGCCGCCACGTGTCGAGGAAGGAGCAATGAGGGAGAGAGAAAAGAGGCGGTTGAAGTAGCTTGCAAAGGAAGGAGCCGAGGGGCGACGGCCAGGGGCTGGTCGGCCTAGGGTTGAGGCCGGTCAGCCCTACCTGGTGGCGCCATGTGGTGGTCCTCCTCGTGGAGTCCTCTGGTGTCCTCTAAAAGCCTTTTGCGTATTTGTGACGTGGAGATTAAGCCGATTGACGTGGGTTCCTTCTCGTGTAAGATATCAATTCCTGAATTATTCTGATAACTCCTTGCAAAATATAGATTCACCAAAACTCGTGGAATTTCGTTAGTTAATATCCTAAACCTATGTTGGTGATCATTTATTAGCCATTTATATATTTATTTTAACCCTTTATTATTGGAGATAACCATCGTCAACAACTCCCCCAAGCTTACCTTTTGCTAGTCCCTTAGCAAATATTCATAATGGATCAGGAGTTGCTACAATGCTTTCACGCCTCAAAAGTACACATGCGTTCAAACAAGAATTTTCCTCCGGATTAGGTCTAACCACTCTAACCTTCAGACTTACCCATATTACCTTTAACTATAGAGCTTATTAGCCTTCACTTGGGTCTTGAGCAGTCAAAAAGTAGAACAATGAAATCAAGCACCATGTCTCAAGCTCTTCATTCAACTATTATTCCAGAGTTTTACAAGATTTTTAAAATAAAATTCAGAGTATCTTTTTGTATGACTCTCTCAAATCTCTCAATATATGTGGTATTTCTGGATTCTCTCCAAGGCAAAGTGAGATTTGCCTTCTCTCATCATAGATCTAATGCTTTATCTGGAGCTTATAGGTATGAAGACAACATGTACATACTTGCAAAGCATATTTTGTAAAGTCAAACAGTGGATCCAGAGAAACGAGGCATACGATCAAATCAAGAAGTGCATGTGTATGGATCAGGGACTGGTTTATTTATGATGAAGATGATAGTGGATCTAATTCTACTTTTACTCCTTTGAAAGGGATTTTGATCTCTCTTTGAATAATTGAAGAACTTAGACTATGAGATATTTTGGGCAATAGTTTTTTTAGAGAGGCGGGCATCTAAGTACCCATTGTTTTGGTAGGACACTTGTCCATGTTTTACTCTCTATATATTTCTCTTTCTTTATTTTTTTATAAATATATAAGCCCAGAACATTCTTGTCTATAATGAAAGATTGAGAGATAATAATAACCTGGAGCAACAATAACAGGGGCTTATGAAATATATGGATAGGTGACAAAAATCCTATAAAACATGTGAGTGGTGTTCTCTCCTAGTGTAGGAGAAAAATATATTTGGTGGATCTAAAGGCATGCTGTTGCGTACTTCTAGAGTAGAAGCAGCATATTTGAGTGGAGTGTACGTGATCTTGATTTTAAAAGTATGACAAGCCTCTAAGGGTCAACAGAGCTCGATAATGCTCAATGAAAGTACAAGTAGTAAAAAGTATGAATGGAGTTTTCTATCCTATGTATGGTTGTGGTAGGAATTTTAAGCTTTGTCATACAAGTACTCATCATGGTATTTTAAGATTTCAAAAGATAAAATTCTCCAGAACTATAGCATCAGTAGGAGCAAGATAAATAGCAGCTCAGACTTTCTCATATCATACTCCTCAACTACCTAGATTTAGATCCAGCATTTGCAACCCACAAGTTTCAGGCTCAGAGTTTATCTTTAGATCAAGACAGTTCTACCCAAAACTCGGGAGAATTCGTGTTTGAAAACTAGACACTTGAAAGAAATTACGGCAGAGCAACTATTTATTATTTCCATAACAGAGATTATTCTGAGTGCTCTCTATTCACAAACTAATTCAAGCAAACTTGACACACTCTAACTAACACACATTATTACAAAATAACACAATATAAAACAAATACTCGACTAGATAAAGTAGACACAATAAAAATCCATAAATATTAAAAAATATGTCTCCTGACCATAATTATGTAAGTGTGAACCTTCATGTGCTCACTATTTTTTTCTTTCTTTTTGAATTTATTTATAGAAAGAAAACTTTAAGGGGATAAGGATACTTACCTAGAATATACGGGGGTGCCTTCCCCCAAGCTAAATGTTGACGTAGTCGTTTGATCTTGCAATGTAGCAGACTGGCAGTGGAGATGTACGTCTTCTGTCAGAAATTGATTGATGTTGATTACTGATGAGACAGTGCTCCAACAATGGATAGAGCATCCACTTGTTTGTCAGCTCTTTTTGATCCTTCAAATCCTATGAAACTCAAATAGACAATAAAACTTGTAGAACATGTTAAGCGTTAGTGGTTTGGCCACTTAAGCCTCAGTTGTCCAAAGCTTTTCTTCTAGGCAGAGTTTCAATGGGATTTCTTTCTTAATATTTTTGTATTTTTATATTTTCTATGACACAAAAGAAAATGCAATAGGATGAATGCATGCATATTTATTTTTATTTTTATGCCACCACAGTGAATATTTCTATGGGTTTTTTACACATAACAAATTTATCCACATGGGGCTTTAGGATTTATGATGCAGCAAATAATATATATATATATATATATATATATATATATATATATATATATATATATATATATATATATATATATATATATATATATATATATATATATATATATATATATATGCAATGCTAATGCAGAAAAAGTAAATATGCTAAATGAAAATGATTATGCAGAAAAGATAAATATAGATAACTACCGATTTTACCTCCCGACGAGGGTTCATTGTTTTAAGTCCTCTGAACAGGACTTCTCACTATGTTCATTGCTTAGGTGAATCATCTGGTCTCAGAGGTGGAGACCTTGATAACTGCACCTCTTGATATGGTGTTACCCATGTTCTTCGTTCATACAGCAGCCGTTTAAAATGAAGCATTAATTGTGGAAGTTAATAGCATCTTGCTCAATGTGCATGTTCTTATAGATCCATGACCTTCACTTTGTAGAATTTGGGAGAGTTGACAAACTCATCCATGTTTTGTTCAAAGTGTGTCCTACTCATAAAGACAAGGTAGAGATCAAGTGCATGGGCTCTGTTGGTGGAAAAACATCAACAGAACCAAAAGTTTTATTCGTTCTTCTCTAACCTTAGGCATGGTGAACAAGATAAAGTTAAAGTTATGGGTGATAAGATCAGAAGATGAGCATGAGTGTGAATATGCAATATTTGTAGCTCATTTGGTTAAGATAGTGAGATCAAGAGAGTGAAGCTAAGAACAAAGATTAAAGAACTGAACATGTTCGACTAGATCAAGCGAAGTTGTAACTTAAACATGTTTGGTTCTTCTTTTATGTGCATACCAGGATCGAGAAAAGCATTTTGAATAGTCATTATGTACCTCAAGATATTACTTTTATTATTGAAGAGTGATGGTACTGAATCACCCTGTGGAAGCTTCTCTTGCCTAGCTGGTTCTGCTCATGAATGACTTGTCTTCACCATCTTTTTGTTCTCTTGATCTTGACATTCTTGTCGATCCTTGTGCTCCCCTCATTGTCTTGAGAATTTCTCCATGATGGTCTTTGTCTTGAAGGGGCTTGGTGGAGATTTGTTCACCTTCTTCCATAGAGTGAGTGCTTTGATTATAGATCTTGTTTCGTGGCACTCATCTTCTTGTTCCATGGATCTCTTCATGATGCGTGAGATGTGTTTCCCTTGTGTTTGTTATTCCTTTGATCTTTTTGCTCCAGACCTAGAAAAGTTAGTGACAAGAGTATCCGAAGGAATATTTTTACAATTATATCTCTATGCTTGTTTCATAAGGGCAGCGTAGCAGAAAGGTGAATACTCGTGTTAGGATCTAAAAAGTGCTTGTTTTAGGACACTAAGCTTGTCCTTGGAAAACCTTCAAAATGTGTTTTGGTGAAGTGGGTTCCCCTCCAACACCAACCTTAAGAGCACAATGAGATCTGCAATATTTATGATAAACATATGCATCTACAACCACCCTTTCAAAATTTTTATAAACAGAAAGAGTGAGGGGGTTGGAGATCTTGAATGTGGGGAGGTTGAAGAGACCAATTGAATTGGGAGATGTCTCATATGAACATGGATTTAATAAGGTGGTTATGGAATAGATTCCATACTCATTGATGTCATCTTTGTCTCCAATCTGAATGTTTAGAGTTTCACTTGGATTGGTGACCCTTGAATTGGCCTCGTCTAGGGCTTCCTCCATAGATGGATAAGTATCGTCCTCAAAGTCAAAGGGAGTTAAAAACTCACCATTTGAGTTTGAGCCAAGATTAGATTCTATTAAGGCTTCTTCCTTGTCCATCCATTCTACACATTCCTGCCAATATCGTAGCATCTCTTCATCATCCATATGGTCATTATGAGTCCTATGGTTTGGTTGTTTTAATGGATTTCTAGGATCATCATGAGACTTAGGAGGGAGAGCATACGAGGGATCATCGGGGTTAAGGATGGATTGAAAAATGGGTTGAAGTAAGTCATCTAATGTGGGCATAGAAGGGGATAAGATAGAATAATTTCTAAAATTGCTTGGCTCTCCTTCTATGGCATCGCTAGACATGCCATCCTTGCATTTCTTCCAATGTGCTCTATGGGGGAAAGGTAGTTGAGAACACTTTTTTCTAGATGCCATTCTATTTTTATATTGATCTACCAGCATCTTACAAAATTGGAAGTCTAAGCTATCATCATTACGGTGGGGTATTGATGTCTTAGGATTGATAGCTAAACCTCAGGATTGAAGTGGTTGTGACTTAGCTATCAAAACATCATCTTTTTGTTCAGGAGAGAACTCCTTCTTTTTCTTGGGGGCTTAAAATGAATTTTAGTCCAGCGAGTGGCTTGACTAGTAATTTTTTTGAGCATGACCCTTGCTTGACTTGTAAGCAAATGAAGAAAAGCTCCTCTAGAGGATAAATCAAGAAATTCCCTAGAATCCTTGCTAATACCTTCATAAAAATGTTGAAAAAGTATTGGGTCTAGAATAGCAAGGTCCGGGCCAATGAGGGTAAGGTCAATAAAGCTATCCCATGATTCGGCAAGAGATTCTTCTTCTAGTTGTCTAAAAGTTAGAACCTCTTTCCGTAGGTCATTCACTTTGGAGATGGGAAAGAATTTTGATAGAAATTCATTGCATAGTGTCTTCCAATCTCCTTGCGCACGTTCTACATTGAGTTTATACCAATGTTTAGCTTTTTCCGTTAAAGAGAATGGAAATAGATTTCATTAGATGGTCTCATTGGACATGCCCTTTATGCGAATGAGGTCACAGATCCGCTTAAACTCTCGTAGGTGCGAATATGGGTTTTCCTCAATTTCCCCCATGAAGGGTTTTTTCTGAACAAATTCTATGAAATCCGGGCTTATCTCAAAACCAGATGCTGTGATAGGCTTGGAATGTTCTGGTGGTCTAAGGTGTGTGCCCATAGGGTTAGCATACTGATAGATAGGAGTGTTATTATCCATGCTAACAAAAGATGAAAGGAAAAAGAATAGAAGGGATGAGGTGAAGGATAAAAAGAAAGAAGGTATGAGAAAAGATTTTTTTTCTTTTTAGAAAATATAAAACAAAAGGGTAAAGATAAGAAAATAGATTTTTTTTCTTTTATGTGTATATATATTTATTTATTTTTGTTTTTGAAAAAGGATAGCCTAGGTTCGTAGTCAATTCAGCAACCGTTTCCCCAGCAACGGCGCCAGAAAGCTTGTTGGTATTTATTAACGCGAACAGAAAAGATCTGCAAGCGCACGGATACCGTTGTAGCTTTCACCTAGAGGGTTTTAAATATCGTATCCACAAGGAAATGTGTAAGTCAACTACGTGTTCTAACTTAACCAGAAAAGGTAAATGAGTTGGATTCACAAATAAGGTGGGAACAACTAATGTGAAAATAAGACTAAAATGTAAGAGAGGATCAATCTAATATGGGGTCGATAGTAGGAGTATAGAGAGGATAACTCGATCAGGGTTTCTACTTCTAACTTGGGTAGTTCACATCTTCTACTATTCAACTGGGGAATTACTATGGAAGACCGCAAATAGAGTATAAATCTACCACGTAATTATATATCCTGTTAGGCCTACAGACGAGAGGTGAACTACAGAGGACTCAACGAAGCTGTCACCTTTGTGATCTACCACCGATCCAGAATATAGGGTACATCTACGAGTAACCCTAGTCTAAGCACCATGCTTACACTACGAATTATACTCTAACCTAGTCGACTAGATTAAAGCACTCAAAAGAGACTCGCAAACCAGAAGAATAATATAAACATGAATCTTACTTGAATCAGAAGTTGATTGCCAGAGCCTGAGCCATCTTAGGAGCAAGCCCACATAGAGCTCGATCCTGCCAAAGTACAAGTTGTTGAAGACGCACCGATAGGCCAGCACCTCCTCCGAACTCCTCCCTCGCTCTCCATCTCTCTACTATCTAGAAGACTAGATCTATTCTAACTTGGGAGTTGAGAGGACATCCATTCGAGGGACACCTCTCTTCCCCAAACCCTAGCTTTTCTCTTAAAGGTGATTATGATGATGGATTGAATGAATTCCCCTCAAAGCGAGGTCTGGGGCCTTGTTTAAGTAGCCTAGAGCATGGAACCGTGGCCCTTGGATCAAACCGACCTTCACGTGGGGTTAGGATGCATCCTTGGAGGCGGTTGAAGTATCTTGCAAAAGAAGGAGCCGAGGGGTGGCGGCTAGGGGCCGGTCGGCCTAGGGTTGAGGCCGGTCGGCCCCACCTAGCGGTGCCTTGTGGTGGCCCTCCTCGTGGAGTCCTCTGGTGTCCTCTAGATGCCTCTTGCATATTCATGATGTGGAGATTAGGCCGATTGACGTGGGTTCCTTCTCGTGGAAGATATCAATTCCTGAATTATTCTGATAACCCCCTGCAAAATATAGATTCACCAAAACTCATGGAATTTTGTTAGTTGACACCCTAAACCTATGTTGGTGCTCATTTATTAGCCCTTTATATATTTATTTTGACCCTTTATTATGATAGATAACCATCGTCAACACTATTGCAGGAATCTTAACTGAGGCGGTCAAAAAGGCTTAGCCGAGGTGGGCATGCCAACCGCCTCCACTGAAAGGTCATGGTAAATCCACACTTAACTGAGGCGGTTGGTCGCCCGCCTCAGTAAATCAAACAAAAAAAGTAAAAAGGAAAACCCATGGACAATCCCAACGAGCCCATCCATGGGCCGCCGCCGTCGTCGCTTGATTTGCTGCTAGGGCGCATGCTCCACTATCGAGCCACACCCAGATCCACAATGTTCAGGAGGGAGAAGAGGGAGCCACCATCGGATCTGTACTCCCCACGCACCACTGCCGCAAGATTTGGCCTCCCTACATGCCACCACCACCACCACATCTGCGCCGCTCGGGGATGGAGAAGTGGTAACTAAGCTAGATTTGGACTCACTGCCATCGGATCTGGCCTCCCCATGTGCCGTTGTTGCTAGTCGGGGTAGGAGAAGAGGGAGCTGGCTCCATGTGCTGCCCCACCATTGGAGGAGGAGCTGGCCTCCCTATGCACCACCGTCGTTAGAGGAGTCAAGCTCCGTGCGCCACAAGGAGGATGCCTCGCCACCGCTGGGGGAGAGGAAGGGGCACATGAAAGATCCTAATATGGCTAGAGGGGGTGAATAGCCTATTTAAAAATCTACAAACTCACTAGAGCAATTGATTAGTATGACAAATGGAGTAAAGCAATTTTGCTCTATCTCTACAAGGATTGTAAGCCACCTATCCAACAATTCTAGTCACTATGATTACTATGAGAATCAAAAACTAAGTCACTATGAGCTCTCAAACGCTAGCTACATTAAAGAGCTCAACTAGGTGAGAAGTTACACTTAGCAAAGACAACACAAGCTCTCAAAACTAATTACACTAAAGAGCTTGTTACAACTAGTTTATGGAAATGTAAATGAGAAGAATGTGATCTTTATACCGCCACGTAGAGGATGAACCAATCACAATATAAGAAGACCAATCACCAGGAGAAATTCAATCATACACAAGAGAATGCATGTTTTTTCTCCCAAGGTTCACGTGCTTGCCGGCACGCTAGTACTCATTGTGTCGACCGACATTTGGTGATTCAGTGCCTAAGAGGTGTAGCACGAACCTCATGCAACTCATGGATAACCGTAAGAGCCTACCCATAAGTGAGCTAGCTCAATGACACGTGCACTCCACTAGAGTTGCCTTTGGTGCTCCACCGGGGGAGGCACAAGAACCCCTCATAATCACCGGGAGGTGGCCAAGAACAATCACCAACTCTTGACACAACTCCTCCACTGCTCCAAGCCTTCTAGGTGACAGCAACCACCAAGAGTAACAAGAGTCCCACAGCTCAAACGATCCCCACGTGCCACTAGATGCAATCACTCAAGCAAATGCACTTGAAATCACTCAATCTAACTTTGGATTAGCAATCAAGCAAGAGAGATGAGTGAGAGAGAGTATGCTACGCTCATAATGACGTCAAGATGTTCAAATTGACCAAGAGAGGTCCTCTAGAGCCGGTCAACACATATTTATAAGCCCCCACAAAGAATAGAGCCATTAGGAGCACGAAGGGGTACTGCTCGACCTAACCGGACGCGCCGGTCGGATCAACTGGACGTAGCCCCAGCGTTCGATCACTACTGTCCAAGCGCCCGAATGGCTGCCATGTGTCCCTGTTCAAATATCGTTTGTTGGATTTCAATAGTCACTTAGCTAGTCAGCATGCGGTTAATGTTCAACCGAACGCGGTGTTAGAAATGACCGACCTCTCCACCATGTGGTGTCCAATCGAGTACAGAGAGGTTCCAGAACCGAAAAAGTCGATTGGATGCATCCGGTCTATGCTGTCCGGATGCACCACAGCGTCCGATCACTCTCTCTGTTCCACGTGAGACTCAGCTGCTGATGTCACTATACGTCATTCATGACCGGACTCTCCCTCTATGCGTCCGGTTGCACTGCCTATGCAGCGTCTGGTCATGCCTTAGCTTCATCGGCCTGCTGCTCTGCTCGACCAACACTGACCAGACATAGAGGCCAGCGTTCGGTTAGTGTTTCTCAGCGAGAAACACTTGCATGACTTCGCCACCTTCTCAACCCTTGTTCAAATGTGCTAACCACCAAGTGTATCACCTTATGCACATGTGTTAGCATATTTTCACAAATATTTTCAAGGGTTATGTTAGCTCACTAGGTTCCTAAATGCAATGCATGATCATTTGACACCTAGTGGCACTCGATAGAACGTTTCAATTGTGAAACTCCCCTCTTCATAGTACGGCTAACGATCCTAAATGTGATCACACCCTCTATGGTGTCTTAATCACCAAAACCAAAGCCCTAAGCAATACCTTTGCCTTGACCTCCACTTTGGGTTTTGTTTTTCTATTTCTTATTTTCCAATTGAGTACTTGATCATCACTTGTGGTCATCACCAAGCACCTTGATCATCTTCATTGCCCCACAACTTGGAATGGAACCATCCTCTCATAGCTACACACTTAGCACTAGGATTAGTCCCTTGGTTTCATCAATTACCCTAAACCAAACTAGGACTTTCAATCTCCCCCTTTTTGGTAATTGATGACAACCTATTTATAAAGATTTTATGATAAAATTCTTTTGAATCCATGTTGCTTGCCCAAGCTTTTTACCATGTGTAAAATGATATGGACAAGTTTCATGAACCCGAATTTGTAGCAATTGCTCACCCTACATATATGCTAAAAAGTTTGGATTTGAAAGCTCGCACATATGCTTAGATAGGAAATATAGGAGTCAATTTCTACCAAATGATGCTAAGGTGTAAAGAATGGATCTTTGAAGCGTGATACCAATCAGAGTTGCCATTTGAACACCATTCTTAGCACAATGGTTAGTTATATACCACTTGTAAAAACAGGAACTAGATACCTCGTGAGATCAACATTATAAACAAGGCTCTAGTACCACATGTAAAACAAACAAGTCATATCTAACTTACATCCTATGTATGCTAGTTCTTCATTTCATCATTCAACCCTACAACTAGCATACACCACACAAGCATGTATTGGAGAAACAAAACTTGTGCTATGCAAGCAAACATATGTAATGCACATTCAAATGCACCATACAAGTTTATGAGCTTGCTCCCCCCACTCATGTGCTTCAAATTTTAATTGATCCCCTTACAATGTCATTATTTGTTTGCTCCCCCTATCATATTATCTTTGTGAATTATTTCTCTCCCTTAGCATCAACGACCACAAAAGGTTAGCTCAAATTTTAGATAGGTTGAGTAAAACAATGAGAAGTGAGGATCATTTTCCCAATTTGGTTCAATCTAGATCACTTGCAAAAGATATTTAACTCAGTTTGATCCAAGGGCAAGCTTCTTCACACCTCCAAATGAGCATTATCATGCACCATGTTGAGTTAAACACTTATAGCTCATTTTCTAGATCAAACACTAGGTTCACAAGCCCACAAACATGTCATATGCTATCACTAGATCATTTCAAGCATTCAAGCAAGAGTGGTACCATACAAGCATTAAATTCATTTGATTTTCATGAATGAGCCTAAGACATGATAGGAATGACTAGATACATTAAATAAGTCCTTAGCAATGGATGGATGACATGTCAACCAACTTGACCTTGCTTTGCTCGAAGGAGAGCCATGTCATATAATGGGGGTGCATCAACACATATTTGAGAAGTCAAGTATGTTCAATTCATTCCTTAGCTTGCAAAACCTCTTCTCATCAAGTGGCTTGGTGAAGATATCGGCAAGTTGATCATCGGTGCTAACACTCTCAATGCAAATGTCCCCTTTTTATTGATGATCTCTAATGAAATGATGGTGAACATCTATATGCTTTGTTCTTGCATGTTGAACCGGATTATTGGTGAGATTTGTGGCACTTTGATTGTCACAAAGCAATAGCACTTGTTTGAACTTGATTCCAAAATCATTCAAGGTGGCCTTCATCCAAAGAATTTGTGCACAACAACTACCGGCGATGATGTATTTGGCTTTAGCGGTTGAAAGTGTAACTCTATTTTGCTTCTTGGATGACCATAAGACAAGTGATCTTCCCAATAGTTGACATGTGCCCGATGTGCTTCTTTTGTCAACTTTGCATTCAAGCATAATCCAAATCAGAATATCCAATAAGCTCAAACTTTACTCCTTTGGGATACTGCAAACCAACATTTTTTTGTATGCTTCAAGTACCTTAATATTCTCTTGGTTGCCTTCAAATGACTTTCTCTTAGCGAGGCTTAGAATCTTGCACACATGCATACATGTCACACTCGGTTTTAAGGACAAAACCAGATATACACTATATGTGAAATAAAGAAATCAAATCTCACATATAGCCGCAAATAAGTGTAATATCAAGAGACAAATGATTAATAAACATAACGCAATAGTATAAGATATAACCTTCGAGAGCAACACAGCGGAAAGACAACTCCAAACACCAGGTGCAGACTTCACTCTAGGAACAAACTAACTGGTTGATCACAAGCCTAACAATTCCAGAATCTAGCAATCTGGTACCCTTCCTGAGATGTGGAAGAAATAGCAAGAGTGAGTCCATGTTGAACTTAGCAAATATATCATGGGGTTCATGAGGCTCAAAAGTCGACACTGGTTTACTGCGATTAGCTTTTATTGAGTCATCTTTTAGCAATTGAGTAGCAACAAGTTTTACCATAAGCCCAAATAACTTCATGATCATGTAAACGAGAATAATGTATAGCAAGAAACAATAATCATTAGTGAGCATCAATGTAACACCTCAAGTGTTTAGCTCCATAATTGCATTGCATTTGCATGGCATAAGCATAAGCATGCATCATTCATGTTTGTTATTTCATGTGATGCAACACATGTGATAGTTCTGGGGTTTATTTGAATTATTTCATGAAGTATTTGATAGTTGGTGTAACAAAAAGGTAAGGTAGCCAATCATGACCTACAACACCTTAGTTATACTTAGGGTAACATTTGGAACAAGTTTCATGTTGACCAAAATTACAAATTTGCCCTCCAAGAGAAGTTTGACCACCATTTGACCCTAGAAGGCCCTAGTTTGACCAATTAAAAAGTCTAATTTAGAAACCTTGCATGGAAGAGCACCCTTAAGCAAAGTTGTAAAGAAATTCATGGGGAACAAAAGTCTCAATATGACCATCTCATGAAATTGACCCTAACATGCTCAAAAGTGGCCCACAAGTCAGTTAGAGAGGTAGCTCCAAGACTTAGAATTTTTCTAAGTCTGGAATCTGACCCTACAGTTTTACTGATGCCTACTTTAGGAGCTTTTAGTTTGCAAACCAGGCCAAACCAGCCTTTGAGCCAATTGACAAAGTTGTTGTCCACACATAGCTCTACAACATTGTCAATAGCACCATCACCTGGTTCTCAATAGTTTAGGAGATATAGTGTCGTGAAAATAGGGTTTCAGTCGGCATAGTGACTGAAACCAAGTTTCAGTTTTCGGGTGACCCACTTTGGAGCCTTGTAGTTTCAAATCTAGGCCGAACCAGCCCAAACCCAAATTGACAAACTTGTAGACCTCATGTAGCTCTACAAAATTGGTGTAATCATCTTCGACTAATTCGAACCGGTTTGGGAGATAATCATCGTGGAAATCGCTCTGTCAGTCGGTCATTGATGTCGCCGATTCAGTTTCGTCAGCGTCAGAGTGGCCGACCGGCCGCAGGGCGTCGTCGATGCGTGGAGGCGCGGTGGCGCCCGTACGCCGGCCCTGGCCCCACCAGTCAGGCCGCGACGCCTTCAAGACGCCACGACGCGCGAGCCGGCCTCCATTCCTCCGCCCCCTCTCTTCCAGTTGCCAAGAACACCTAAACCGAGCCGCCATTGCCGTTCTTCTCCGGTGAGCTCAAGCGCGAGCCACACCGCATCACCGGCCGCTAGACCTCGCCAATCCCTCCGCCTCACCACCCTCCATCTCCCTGACCCACCGAAGCCAGCGATTTGACTCAAGGTGAGCCGCATTGCTTTCTTCCCCGTCTCCGAGAGGTCGCCGGAGCTCGCCATGGGACCTCACCGTGGTCGGGGTGCTTCGGGTCTCTCTCCATCCTCCCTTCCTAGCAAAATGGATCCGCCTAGCTTCGGTGAAGCTCGTACCAAGCCTAGACCGCACCGTACATCCTCACCGGCGACGGTGCGCCGCCACCGGACATCACCGGCCGCCGCTCGCGGTGACAAGCCCCTTCCACCCCATCCCCATCCATTCCACGAGCACCAATCGACGCACCGGGTGACGGAGAACACGAGGCGGTGCTCAATTGGCCGAGCGAGCTCTTCTCCGGCGAGCTCGAGCTCGTCGGAGCTCGCGGGTCTCCGCCTCCCCTACCTCCGGTCACTGACCGCGGGGGCCCGCCCGTCAGTGTCGCGCGCGGGCGGGAGCGCTGAGCGGGCCGCGCGCGCGCGAGTGTGGGCCGAGTTTTTCCGGGCCGGCCCAGTCGTCCGAAAATGAAATTCATTTTTATTATTTTGTCACTGATTTTTGTACAAGTTGGAAAAATATAGATCTAGGGTTTTAATGATCCAAAAATCATGAGATAAATTTTATTAGGGTCTACATAATGTGTAGTATTTTAGAAAAATATGGATCTGGCATGAGATGTTTAAAGTCTGTAAGAATTTAATAGATCCTTTAAATGTGTTTTGGAATGCATGCAAATTTGTTAAATTTATAACTTGAGCTGTAGTGTTCCATAAATCATGAAATTTGGTGGGTAGGTTACTCTATGCTAGCCCTAGCTCTGGTAAAAATTTGGGCATCAGTGATTAAGTAATTTCCAAGTTATAATGCTATCTTGTTATTCTAGGAAATACTAAAATGAATTTTAGTAATTCTTCTACATGTGCAATGTTCTTATAAATTTTTGGAGAATGTCTTGGTACCCTAGAGTGTCCAAGAAAATTAAGAAATCTGTTGTTTGACACTTTTTACTATGCTTGGTTATTTATACAAAAATCAGCCTTTTTGGCTTGGGAATTTTGTGTAGGGAGTTCCTGTGAATAAATTGAGTTCAAAATTTTACAGTAGTCTCTTTGTGGGTCAGAGAGTCCCCTGTAATTTTTGTAGAATTTTAGGAGCAGTTTACACATATGTTTGAAATTCCACTTAATTACTTAAGTAAATTGAGAAATGGGTTTAAATAAATGTTCTAGGTGGGCACACCTTACTTCCTGGTGTCTTTGTGATATTTGTGAACTTGTAGTAGCATTAGTTTGGTTTTAGAGAATGTTTGCCACATCAATAAATATTTAACCTTTGTAATTTTAGGTTTTCTGGACAGCTAAGTAGTAATTCTAAATTTGGCTTTGATAAAATTGGTTGCTGGACAACTTGTAAATACCAAAGTTGGAGTAAACTTGATGAACTAGCTTGTGTTAAAATTTGGAAGCATTTGGCTTAGTAGTTTGAGAGTTACTGTTGTTTAAAGTGGCAGTTCAAAATCTGCTACTCTCTGTTTTGGAGAGGACAGATTCTGGAACTTGTGAAGTTTGACATGGAAAACTTAGGAGTTTGGAGTTGAGGTCTGAAAATGAATTGTAGTGCATTTCTTAGGCTTTCCAGATTGTCTTAGATTGTATCTTTTGGAATTGTAAATCTCCAGTTGTGATAAAAACAAGTAGCTGCTGTCCAGAATGCTTACTGTGGTGTTTTGCTGATTGATATGGTGTGATATCCTAAGACATGCTACTTTTGTAATTGTTAGGTGTTAGGGCCTTAACTGAGGATGAGCAGCTTTATCTTAGGTTAAGTAGATTAGGTGAGTACTTCTCTACCGGAGAGGAAATTTGCACCTACTCTTTTGAAGTGATTTGAGTAGAGCGTTAAATTGTTGTAATACATTCCATTCCGAGCATATTGCATCTTTCGTTATGCATCCATGGTATTTATTGTGCATTCATGCAATAGGTGTACCGGAGGGGGTGACACTTCTCGAATTCGAACAAGCGATACCGGAGGAGGTGCTGAGTCAACCGGAGGAAGTAGCAGAAGAACCCAACGTCGGGGAAGCTCCGTCAGAAGATCTACCCGAGTGCCCTGACCACCGGCCTTCAACTTTTCTGAAAGGCAAGCCCCGGTGCATGCTGAACCTACTGATTTATAAATTAATCTTGAGTACTTTTAATTGTTTACTGCATTAAGTTGTAGGAGTTATATGAAACCACTTGTTGCATTATACCTGTCCTTGTCCAGATATCGTACTTAATCCTATTTTAGGTTTAGGCACGTGTCAATGCTTAGCCCTGCTTAGTACGGTAGAAGTCGGGTGATTTCCGGTCATCCGCGAGATGTAGGAAGGAGTCACGAGTGGCTCTATGGCTATCGTGAATGGAACCATGCTTAAAAATGAAATTGAGACCGGGCGGGAGTTCGATAGTACAGCCGCAAGACACTTCACGTCTTGGGTGTGGAGCTATGCCCGTCTGAGTCGTTTAAGGACCGATTCACTGTACGTCCTTGAGTCATGTTGAACGCAGTCTAACACTTAGTTGGCCGGATAACCCGTTCCGACCGCGAAGCCGAGTAATGTGGTTCAGGCCGGGAATCGAATGGTAGGTTGCTTCTTGGAGGAGAGAAAGGATGTGCTTGGGGACATTGGCGTGAGACCAAGGGGGGGGTTAGAGTCCCTATCACCTGGCAGAGTGTCGCCCTTGGGGTCGCGACATTATTCGGACCCGCGATTCCTGAATCATATGAAACGGTGGCCTGTGCGACCCCGGTAGGGGTCTGCACGGTGAGTGTTAGAAATACCCCTCCAGCTGGATAGGAATTCGATTCGAATCGCCGTCGCTCCCGGTTAGTGAGCACTTGACTTGAGCAGCGGCAACGTAGATCTCATTAAATGAACTGGTGGTTAAGGGAATGATACAATGTTGCCACAATTCATACCTGCTCTGGATATAATGATGATAATTGTTTGATTACAACCAAGTGCATGTTTAGTACAGGTGCTAAGATAGATGACAGGTAAATGCTAAAAATAACTGCTAGTACAGGTTATAAGAGTATCAATTACTTATGCCTTTATGCAAAATGTTATGTCAGCTAGCCTCTTGTGTAAGCCTTGCATAATCCTTGGTGTCCTCTTATTTCTGGTTTTCGACGGGTAAGTCTAGCTGAGTACATTCCAGTACTCAGGGTTTATTCCCTCCTGTTGCAGATGACATGCTTTATCAGGGATTCTGCAAGACGTGTCTCCACCCTGCGGGTGATGAGGACTAGATCACAAGGGTGTGATCGTCTTTATGTACTTTCCTCATGCTTTTGCGAGATGTCGATCATCCAGACTGGCAGTATTTAATTAACTAGTGTGTGTGTTATGCTTCCACTACTTTCAAACTTGGTTTGTAATATTTGCTACTCCGTGGTGTAAACTTATTTCTGGACTACTTGTGAAATGTATCGTATGATGTTGTATGTTGAATGAAGCGATCCTGGTTGTAAGCAGTTTGGTTTGAAATCCTTCGTGATTTCGATTGACTACCGGGATTATATGGGCTCAAGTTTGAAAATTTAAGCGCTTCGGTGCTTGTTTTCGTACTTGTGCTCTTATAATTTGGTCGGTTCTGTTACAGCTGGTATTGGAGCATAATTCAACATTAAACACATCTTACGAGTAATTAAAAACAAAAGTATTTGTTTGCGAAAAGGGTTAAATTCTAAAAATTATTTTATAGGTATGCCAGTGATCACATCCCTTAGCCCAAATAAGGACTCTTAGGTGGCTTGTTATAAAGACTAACTTGGGGGCCTTGTTTGTTTTTATTTCGTCGTCCATACGGCGTGATATTGTATGGATGCCATCCACTTGGGTGGTAATGTATGGATCAATTGCCTCGATGCTCTGGTAAGTGTGAGTTGTGAGAGCATGATCGTCCAACCGACGATCTAGGGGAGAGTAGTTTTGGTGACTTGCATACTTACATGTTTAAACCATGTAATTACGTAAGCACTTAATTGTGGGAACCTTTATATCGGGTAGCTTTGATACTGAAGTATATACATCTGGGGATGTGTATATGGAAAGTATTTAAATTACTGCTTTCTTATGTGCTTATAATGGGAAACTATTGGGCTGAAATGAGGTTTTCTGCAGGTACACTAACAGCGTAACGAGTAGACCGATAGTTTCGCTTATATGAGAGAACGTATGTATGCCACCGCCTAGCGTTAGAACTTTAGGTTTCTACTAAGGTGAGAGGACGTACGGAACGTGCATGCATCATGTTTAATTATATCCTACATATCATTTACTCCCTCCTTAAAAATTTATGTACTCCCGACTAAAGTAAATTTCGTATCCCCTAAATGATCCTCACTTTAAGTCGTATCTTATCTTGTTGCTACAGATGGCACGTACCAAGAGGACCGCTCGTAAGTCCACTGGGGGCAGGGCACCGCGTCACCAGCTCGCTCCACGTGAGCCCCGCCCCGAGCCTACTGAGGTGGAAAGGCTGAGGGCAGAGCTGGCAGAGGTGACTGCTGCTAGGGATGCAGCACGGCAACAACTAGAACAAGTGATTCATGATCGGGATCAAGAAACGCTTGCAGTCCAGAGGTTGACAGTGGCAAATCGCAACTGTCAACGCATGTTGGTCCGTGTGATGGAACAGAGGGATGAAGCCTGGCATGAGGAGAACGTTCTGAGAGCTCGCCAGTTTGAGCTCGAGCAACAGTTAGAAAATGCTGAAGAATACAATGACAACCTTCATGAAGAAGTGCACCGCCTGAACAACGAGCTTAATCCCCTGCTGCCTCGAAACAACAACGTCGATGAGGACATGGGTTTGGGAATCTTCATGGCTGAGGATGATGATGAAGTGGAGGTTGATGGACCACAGGATGCCCCACCTGCAGAAGCACCAGAGGAAGAGCCAGAAGAAGAAGAAGACGAGGAGTTAGAGCCTGTCAGTGATGAGGACGGCGGGGAGATCCTTGACACTGACTCGGAGGATGATGCTTAGAGTAGTCATCACGTGCCTATAATGTTAGGATCGTCTTTTGTGCCTCCCTGTGAAGGAGTGAGGCCTTGTAATAACTTGACTTTGGGATGTAAGGTTGAACCGTATGTTTCCTGAATGTAGTTTGAACCTGTTAAATTCGATCACAACTTGATGTCTTATTATGTTGCGTTCGATGATGGTGTCACGATTAGCACCCTTCGGTGCCGCGACGAAACCGAGGGCCTCCTATGGCGCGCGACCTAAGGCTGTGCTGCTTGGCACGCGCAGGTATCGAGGTGGCTAGTCATGATCCACCATGGAACTCTTCACTGAGAAGTCTCTTTGTGGTCAGTTTGAAGTAGCCTTTCACAGTCAACTAAAAATCTTGAGATGGAATCCAAGTACCGTGCAAAAGGTCGAAAATCACGTAGATAGCAACGTAAACGGTCCGGTAACCGTTGTGCTCCCTGTGAGTGAGCCTTTATCAAAGAGCATCTTGTTGGATTACCAAGTATGATCTCGTCAAACGATGCGCTAGAATGGATTGTGCGGTTGTGGTGAATTATTGTGCCTTAATTATTATGAGAAATCTATTCATACAGTCAGATTGACATTTCGCAATAATTCATCTACAAATTTCCCACATCGTCAGTGCTCATTGGCTATGCATTTTTGCAGATGTCGTACAATCTATGTCGGGGTCGTGGAAATGAGGAGGAGGAACAGCCGCCCCCTCCGCCACCACCTACTCCGGCCGAGTTGATGCAGACAGTGGTCGAAGGGCAGCGCATGTTGGCGGATGCTATGCGCCAGCTGGCTAACCGGGAGGCTCGTCCTGGCCGCCAGGGCCCAGAGCCAAATCAGTACAGCGATTTCAAGGACTTTCTGGATACAAAGCCCCCGCTCTTCAAGGAAGCGGAAGAACCACTGCAGGCTGACGAGTGGTTGAATACCATTGAACAAAAGTTTCGTCTGCTACGCCTGACTGATGAGCTGAAAACTGAGTATGCTTCCCATCAGTTGCATGGTCCGGCGGGAATTTGGTGGAGCCACTATCGTTCCACACTACCTGCCAATGTCCCGATTGCTTGGGATCAGTTTAAGGCGGCATTCCGGGGAAATTATATCCCTCCCGGTCTTATGGCAATCAAGCACACAGAGTTTATGAGGCTGTCGCAAGGAAACAAAAGCCTGACTGAATACTTGCAGTCCTTCAACAACCTGGCAAGGTATGCCACTGAGTTTGTGGATACCGATGCCAAAAAGATTGCTAGCTTCAAAAGGGGCCTCGGCCCAAAACTGATGAAAACAATGGGCACTAGCAAATGTACTACTTTCAATGATTTCATCAGCGATGCTTTGACCCAGGAGAACAACAATACTATTTATTCTGCCTCTAAGAGCCGTAAAAGGGCCCTTGAGGCGAGTGCTTCTCAGTCAAGAGCCTCAGCGGCACCGAGGTCTTCCCCTCGCCCTCCTGCCACAAATGCTAAGTTCCGTCCTCCACAAAAGAAGGTGCCAATGAAAACTGGGTTTCGTAAGGCATATACAGTGGCTCTGCCAAAGAGTAATGCGGGCCAAGGCAGCTCCAGTGTTCCCCCTAGCAACATGCCTTGCTGGAACTGTAACAAGCCAGGCCACTGGTCCAGGAACTGTCCGTACCCTAAGAAAAATGTCAACCAAGGTAGTCGTCAGGGACACACCCATTATAACAGCATTGAGGAAATTCCATCTGGTGAGGTGGTCACCGCTGGTAAGTTTCTAGTTGACCAACACCCCGCAGTGGTACTTTTTGATTCAGGTGCTTCGCATTCCTTTATCAGTCCTAAGTTTGCATCTAAATTTGCACACAAGTTGCATACTGTTGAAGGTGTGGGTTATTGTATTAGCGCTGCAAGTGGGAATATTTCCACAAACAAAGTAGTGGGGAACCTTAAGTTTGAGATAGAAGGGCGAAGTTATTCGCTTGCCCTATTGGTTTTACCTGGTTTAGACATAGATGTTATCTTGGGCATGAATTGGATGAGTCAGAATGGGGTACTCATTGACACATCCGCTCGAGTAGTTATGCTCAGAGATCCTACAGATCAAAAGGGTTTTCTAGTACAACTTCCCAGAAAGGTTGAATTGTCGGGGGAAATTCATGCTGTGCAAGCAAAGGCGTTGGCCGAAATTCCAGTAGTAAATGAGTTTCCGGACGTTTTTCCCGATGATTTGCCGGGACTTCCTCCGGATTGGGATGTGGAGTTTAAAATTGAATTGTTGCCTGGCACAGCTCCCATCTCTAGGAGACCCTATAGGATGCCTCCAAATGAACTCGCTGAACTTAAGGTGCAATTGAATGAACTTTTGAAGAAGGGGTTGATTCGTCCTAGTTCATCGCCGTGGGGATGTCCTGCTATCTTTGTAAAGAAGAAGGATCAGTCGTTGCGGATGTGCGTAGATTATAGACCTCTCAATGCAGTCACTGTCAAAAATAAGTACCCTCTACCGCAAATCGACATCTTGTTCGATCAGTTGTCTAAAGCTAAAGTTTTCTCCAAGATCGATCTAAGATCGGGCTACCATCAAATTAAAATTCGCCCGGAAGATGTTCCAAAGACAGCCTTTTCTACCAGATACGGTCTTTATGAGTATCTTGTTATGTCCTTCGGCTTGACAAATGCCCCCGCGCACTTCATGTACTTGATGAATTCGGTGTTTATGCCTGAATTGGACAAGTTTGTGGTGGTATTTATTGATGACATCCTGGTATACTCTGTGAATGAGGAGGATCACGCTGAACATCTGCGTATAGTCCTCACAAGACTGCGTGAACATCAACTATATGCAAAGTTCAGTAAGTGCGAATTCTGGCTTCGTGAAGTACCTTTCCTTGGGCATGTGTTGTCCGATGGAGGAATTATGGTGGACCCCGCCAAGGTACAGGAAATACTGAACTGGAAGGCTCCTATCTCGGTTCACGAGGTCCGAAGTTTTCTTGGTTTGGCTGGCTATTATCGTCGCTTCATCCCGGATTTCTCCAAAATAGCCAAGCCAATGACTCGGTTGCTGCAAAAAGACACCAGGTTTGTCTGGACTCCTGAGTGTGATGCGGCTTTTCACCAACTGCGAACCCTCCTAACCTCAGCTCCGGTTTTGGCACAACCGGATATCGAGAAACCATTTGATGTTTATTGTGATACCTCAGGCATAGGTTTGGGAGGTGTGTTGATGCAGGAAGGCCGAGTAATTGCATATACTTCTCGACAACTTCGGAAGCATGAGGTGAATTATCCAACGCATGACTTAGAACTGGCTGCAGTTGTTCATGCTTTGAAAGTATGGCGGCATTATCTGCTGGGAAATGTCTGCAATATCTACACCGATCATAAAAGCCTCAAATACATCTTCACCCAACCCGAGTTGAATATGCGTCAAAGAAGATGGCTCGAGTTGATTAAAGATTATAACCTTCAAGTGCACCATCCAGGAAAGGCAAATGTAGTTGCGGATGCTTTAAGCCATAAGTCTCATTGTCATTCCTTAGTTGAAACTGATTTTCATCGATCTCGCCTTCTACATCCAGCAGTCTTGTACAACATCACTGTCAGTTGTACTCTCAAAAGCAGAATTATTGAGCTCCAAAAGACTGACACTGGTATATTCCACATCAAGCGTAAGATGAAAGAGCAAGAAACTACACAGTTCAGGATAGATGAAGAGGGTGTACTATGGTTCAAGGATAGGTTAGTTGTGCCTAAGGACCGAGAGCTTCGAAATGATATTATGTCTGAAGCACACTCCTCTAAGTTGTCCATCCATCCTGGCAGCAATAAGATGTATTATGATTTGAAACCACTTTATTGGTGGACCAAGATGCGGAAAGAGATAGCTGCATATGTTGCTAGATGTGACACCTGTTGCAGAGTTAAAGCTGTGCACATGAAAGCTGGGCTACTTCAGCCACTTTCCATTCCAGGCTGGAAATGGGAAGAGATAAGTATGGATTTCATTGTCGGACTTCCTCCTACTGTCAAAAATCATAACTCTATTTGGGTAATTGTTGATCGTTTGACCAAATCAGCTCACTTCATCCCAGTGAGAGTGGACTATCGTCCCACTGACTATGCTGAGTTGTACTTCAATCAGGTAGTCCGGCTTCATGGGATACCTCGTACTATCATATCTGACCGTGGTCCCCAGTTCACTGCTCGCTTTTGGGAGCACTTGCATCACCTTCTGGGAACCAAGTTAGTGAGAAGCTCTGCTTATCACCCCCAGACATCGGGTCAGACAGAACGAGTTAACCAAATCTTGGAAGATCTGTTGCGAGCATGCGTCATTTCATCCAAGGGTTCTTGGGAAAAATGGTTACCTTTAGCCGAATTCTCGTACAATAACAGTTATCAAGAGAGTATTAAGATGGCTCCATTCGAAGCTTTGTACGGTCATAGGTGTAGAACCCCACTAAATTGGATAGAATCTGGTGAGAGAAGATTTTATGGTATTGCTTTTGTTGAGGAAGCTGAGGAACAAGTCCGTACCATCCAAAAACATATGGCTGCAGCCCAAGCTAGACAGAAAAGCTATGCGGATCGTCGTAGAAAACCACTCGAGTTTGAAGTTGGAGACTTCGTGTATTTGAAGGTTTCTCCAATGAAAAGTGTCCAACGTTTTGGTGTTAAGCGGAAACTTGCGCCAAGATACGTGGGTCCTTTTCAAATCATAGGCAAGAGTGGAGCTGTTGCGTACAAAATTCAGTTACCTCCAGAAATGAGTGCCATATTCAACGTCTTCCATGTATCTCAGCTTAAAAAGTGTCTTCGAGTTCCTGAGGAACAAGTTCCTTTAGGTGATATCAGGCTGGAATCCGACCTAACCTATGAAGAAAAGCCAGTCCGAGTGATCGATACTCAGGAACGAGTAACTAGAAGTAAAGTGGTTAAGTGGTACAAAGTGATGTGGAGTAATCAGGGAAGTGAGAGTGATGCTACGTGGGAACGGGAGGATTATTTGCGGGATGGTTATAAGGAATTCTATGAAAAATGGTACGCTTTCCAAATCTCGGGACGAGATTTTTATAAGGGGGGAGGGCTGTAACACCTCAAGTGTTTAGCTCCATAATTGCATTGCATTTGCATGGCATAAGCATAAGCATGCATCATTCATGTTTGTTATTTCATGTGATGCAACACATGTGATAGTTCTGGGGTTTATTTGAATTATTTCATGAAGTATTTGATAGTTGGTGTAACAAAAAGGTAAGGTAGCCAATCATGACCTACAACACCTTAGTTATACTTAGGGTAACATTTGGAACAAGTTTCATGTTGACCAAAATTACAAATTTGCCCTCCAAGAGAAGTTTGACCACCATTTGACCCTAGAAGGCCCTAGTTTGACCAATTAAAAAGTCTAATTTAGAAACCTTGCATGGAAGAGCACCCTGAAGCAAAGTTGTAAAGAAATTCATGGGGAACAAAAGTCTCAATATGACCATCTCATGAAATTGACCCTAACATGCTCAAAAGTGGCCCACAAGTCAGTTAGAGAGGTAGCTCCAAGACTTAGAATTTTTTTAAGTCTGGAATCTGACCCTACAGTTTTACTGATGCCTACTTTAGGAGCTTTTAGTTTGCAAACCAGGCCAAACCAGCCTTTGAGCCAATTGACAAAGTTGTTGTCCACACATAGCTCTACAACATTGTCAATAGCACCATCACCTGGTTCTCAATAGTTTAGGAGATATAGTGTCGTGAAAATAGGGTTTCAGTCGGCATAGTGACTGAAACCAAGTTTCAGTTTTCGGGTGACCCACTTTGGAGCCTTGTAGTTTCAAATCTAGGCCGAACCAGCCCAAACCCAAATTGACAAACTTGTAGACCTCATGTAGCTCTACAAAATTGGTGTAATCATCTTCGACTAATTCGAACCGGTTTGGGAGATAATCATCGTGGAAATCGCTCTGTCAGTCGGTCATTGATGTCGCCGATTCAGTTTCGTCAGCGTCAGAGTGGCCGACCGGCCGCAGGCCGTCGTCGACGCGTGGAGGCGCGGTGGCGCCTGTACGCCGGCCCTGGACCCACCAGTCAGGCCGCGACGCCTTCAAGACGCCACGACGCGCGAGCCGGCCTCCATTCCTCCGCCCCCTCTCTTCCAGTTGCCAAGAACACCTAAACCGAGCCGCCATTGCCGTTCTTCTGCGGCGAGCTCAAGCGCGAGCCACACCGCATCACCGGCCGCTAGACCTCGCCAATCCCTCCGCCTCACCACCCTCCATCTCCCTGACCCACCGAAGCCAGCGATTTGACTCAAGGTGAGCCGCATTGCTTTCTTCCCCGTCTCCGAGAGGTCGCCGGAGCCCGCCATGGGACCTCACCGTGGTCGGGGTGCTTCGGGTCTCTCTCCATCCTCCCTTCCTAGCAAAATGGATCCGCCTAGCTTCGGTGAAGCTCGTACCGAGCCTAGACCGCACCATACATCCTCACCGGCGACGGTGCGCCGCCACCGGACATCACCGGCCGCCGCTCGCGGTGACAAGCCCCTTCCACCCCATCCCCATCCATTCCACGAGCACCAATCGACGCACCGAGTGACGGAGAACACGAGGCGGTGCTCAATTGGCCGAGCGAGCTCTTCTCCGACGAGCTCGAGCTCGTCGGAGCTCGCGGGTCTCCGCCTCCCCTACCTCCGGTCACTGACCGCGGGGGCCCGCCCGTCAGTGTCGCGCGCGGGCGGGAGCGCTGAGCGGGCCGCGCGCGCGCGAGTGTGGGCCGAGTTTTTCCGGGCCGGCCCAGTCGTCCGAAATGAAATTCATTTTTATTATTTTGTCACTGATTTTTGTACAAGTTGGAAAAATATAGATCTAGGGTTTTAATGATCCAAAAATCATGAGATAAATTTTATTAGGGTCTACATAATGTGTAGTATTTTAGAAAAATATGGATCTGGCATGAGATGTTTAAAGTCTGTAAGAATTTAATAGATCCTTTAAATGTGTTTTGGAATGCATGCAAATTTGTTAAATTTATAACTTGGTGCTTAGTCAACCGGAGGAAGTAGCAGAAGAACCCAACGTCGGGGAAGCTCCGTCAGAAGATCTACCCGAGTGCCCTGACCACCGGCCTTCAACTTTTCTGAAAGGCAAGCCCTGGTGCATGCTGAACCTACTGATTTATAAATTAATCTTGAGTACTTTTAATTGTTTACTGCATTAAGTTGTAGGAGTTATATGAAACCACTTGTTGCATTATACCTGTCCTTGTCCAGATATCGTACTTAATCCTATTTTAGGTTTAGGCACGTGTCAATGCTTAGCCCTGCTTAGTACGGTAGAAGTCAGGTGATTTTCGGTCATCCGCGAGATGTAGGAAGGAGTCACGAGTGGCTCTATGGCTATCGTGAATGGAACCATGCTTAAAAATGAAATTGAGACCGGGCGGGAGTTCGATAGTACAGCCGCAAGACACTTCACGTCTTGGGTGTGGAGCTATGCCCGTCTGAGTCGTTTAAGGACCGATTCGCTGTACGTCCTTGAGTCATGTTGAACGCAGTCTAACACTTAGTTGGCCGGATAACCCGTTCCGACCGTGAAGCCGAGTAATGTGGTTCAGGTCGGGAATCGAATGGTAGGTTGCTTCTTGGAGGAGAGAAAGGATGTGCTTGGGGACATTGGCGTGAGACCAAGGGGGGGTTAGAGTCCCTATCACCTGGTAGAGTGTCGCCCTTGGGGTCGCGACATTATTCGGACCCGCGATTCCTGAATCATATGAAACGGTGGCCTGTGCGACCCTGGCAGGGGTCTGCACGGTGAGTGTTAGAAATACCCCTCCAGCTGGATAGGAATTCGATTCGAATCGCCGTCGCTCCCGGTTAGTGAGCACTTGACTTGAGCAGCGGCAACGTAGATCTCATTAAATGAACTAGTGGTTAAGGGAATGATACAATGTTGCCACAATTCATACCTGCTCTGGATATAATGATGATAATTGTTTGATTACAACCAAGTGCATGTTTAGTACAGGTGCTAAGATAGATGACAGGTAAATGCTAAAAATAACTGCTAGTACAGGTTATAAGAGTATCAATTACTTATGCCTTTATGCAAAATGTTATGTCAGCTAGCCTCTTGTGTAAGCCTTTCATAATCCTTGGTGTCCTCTTATTTCTGGTTTTCGACGGGTAAGTCTAGCTGAGTACATTCCAGTACTCAGGGTTTATTCCCTCCTGTTGCAGATGACATGCTTTATCAGGGATTCTGCAAGACGTGTCTCCACCCTGCGGGTGATGAGGACTAGATCACAAGGGCGTGATCGTCTTTATGTACTTTCCTCATGCTTTTGCGAGATGTCGATCATCCAGACTGGCAGTATTTAATTAACTAGTGTGTGTGTTATGCTTCCGCTACTTTCAAACTTGGTTTGTAATATTTGCTACTCCGTGGTGTAAACTTATTTCTGGACTACTTGTGAAATGTATCGTATGATGTTGTATGTTGAATGAAGCGATCCTGGTTGTAAGCAGTTTGGTTTGAAATCCTTCGTGATTTCGATTGACTACCGGGATTATATGGGCTCAAGTTTGAAAATTTAAGCGCTTCGGTGCTTGTTTTCGTACTTGTGCTCTTATAATTTGGTCGGTTCTGTTACAATCAATATCATCAGTATTATCATTATCATCAGTGCTCATCATTTATTCTGTAAGGGTCCAAGGCCACTCGTGACCATGAGCACAGCTGTTATAACAGTTTTACACTCTGCAGAGGTTGTACACTTTCATTATGAGTCGTGATTTACCCTTTCGCCCGAGGTAGCTAATCTCTTGACCCACTTCCAAGGAAGGTCGGCAGGGTTCACTATGAAGTCTTTCAAAGGTTTGTCTAACAAGTTAGGGCCAATAGATTCACTCGGCAAACAGATGTAGAGCCCCCCTTCCAAATGGCACAATGACGCACAACCTATACACATAAGGACAGAGGCCGCACTATACCCGATTCATCAAGCCGTTCTTATGCCATAAAGGTTACCACTAACAAGCTAGAAAAGATCCTCATACTTGACTAAAGCCAGAGCCATATAGCCCTCACAGTTGTACTGTAAGTCCTGGATGTTCGCTTATAGATGAGTCCTTATGGAGAGAAACTAGAGCACCAAAAAAAGCATCATGCTCTAGCCCTCTTGAACCATGTTTCCATAAAGCATCTTTTAAACGTTTATTGCATATACCATTAGTCAAGTTATAGATCATGGTTATTTATCTTGAGCACTAGCATAAATACTACCCAATGCAATGTTCCACCAGTGTCAAGGTACAAGATACAAAAGCTAGGATATCCTTAGTGGTAACAAGAAAGACACATGCACATGAATTAAGTATATTAAAGTGAATAGGAAACAAGGATGATCCCATGCTATACTTGCCTTAAACTGAGATCCTTCTTCTATAGATTCGTAACCTCCAAAGAGCCTCTTCTTGATCACCACGTAAATCTCACCGACTAGACAGGATTATAAAGCAGCACACAAGCATCCATTCAATCATACACGAAGCAAACAATAGAAATAAATTAGAATAGTATACCAATAGTAATAAAATAAGATAAAAAGTCTTTAAAATGAATCTACAACTCGCTAGGATCACACAGACGCGAAGATCACGAAAAACGGAGCTAAAACGACGAAGTTATGAATTTACGAAGATTTCCTATAGAAAAATAATTACTTCAATTCAAACTCGAAAATAAAATGTCACAAACCTACAATACAGTAGTACTAACATGTAGAGCTCACAAAATATGAACCTAACACAATTTGAACGGGTCAAATCGGAGTTAAAACGGAGATTCTACGCATGAAATAACATAATAGCAAAACTGTAAATAAGTGAAAACGTATTTCTGAAGTTACCGCGATCAAAATACGCTTTACGAAAAAGAAAACATAACTCGGGAATACGCCATGGACTACGAGTTCTATATTTAAAATTCCCAGGGGCTCTTTAACAAAAACGCCGGCCGAACCGGTATCCTTGATTCTCGGCCGTTGGATTTAAAATGAACGGCTCAGATTGGATCGGGGAAAACGAGCGGCGGCGCTCCGGCCGGAATTGTGGTCCAACGGCGTTCCACGGCGGCGCCATGGCCAGACTTGGCTATCTCACGATTCAAAGCACGAGCTCTCGAAAAAAACACCGGATGATAGAGAACATCAATGCGAACTCACCAAGGGTGAAATCGAGGGCGTGGGACAGATGGAGGTGGCGGTGTGCTCGATATGGCGGACGGTGGTGGCGAGGTAGGGTTTCTAGCTCGCGGTGGTGTCACGGGAGCACGGCTGACGCTACGAAGGGGATGGATGAGGGCGGCTATGCGCGGCACCGTTGCTTATATAGCCCGAAGGCGCTCCAAGTAAGGAAAGAGGAAGATTTGGTGCGAGATTCGATGTCGGCAAAGAAGGAAAGCGACGCCAGCGATGGCTTGATGAAGGAGGCAACTCTGACAACTGGGTCCGCGATGTCAGTGACGGGAAGGGAAGGAAAACACACACGCGCGTTAGCTGGGCCAGTGGTGGCTCGCTGGGCTCGGCCCCAGCGGGAACGCGGGGAGAGGAGAGTGGGCCACGCGCGGGGTGAGAAGCAGACGCGGGCGCGCATTACTGGGCTGCGACCCGGTCAGCCCAAGAGAGAGGGACACTCGGGCTGAGATGGGCCAAAAGCTGAAAAGAGAGAAAAAATCCTTTTCTTTTTCTTTTCCAATTTTCCAAAGCATTTTCCAAATATATTTTGAATTCCCTTTTGAATTTAATTCAAACCACTCAATACAAAATTTCAAATGCAGCAGCATGAATGCACAAACATGTTCCTACCCTTATATTTGATTTTAAATTAATAAAAATTATTACTTTTATAAGTTTGTATGTTCACAAAAAAATACATAAAAGTCATATTTACCTATTTTTAAATCTTCCAAAATTTTAGGGTGTTACAATTCTACCCCCCTTAAAATGAATCTCGTCCTCGAGATTCAGAAGATGGTGATCAAAGAGATAGGGATACTTCACCATAGAATCTTCTCCTCTTCCTCGAGTAGTTACCTCCTCTTTGTAGGGATTATGCTTTTCTTTGCATGTTGTTACAACCTTGATTCGAATAGCTTGCTCAACTCTTAAACATTATTCCTTAGTCCTTTCTGCCGTTACTTCCAATTAACCTTCACAATTATTCCTCTTGTTCAAAGGTGAGCTCCATTAATTATCGCCTTTGTAGTATTAGTGACATCACTCAAGTTCCACATGCCACTTCTCAAACCTAGGTGTAGCATAGCTCTCCTTTGCTAAGGGCATTGGCATCGACTTATACTTCTCCAAGCGATAGCACACTTCCAAGTCAAAATCAATTCCAATCCAACAATAATGTCTCTAGCTCAACCCCAACTTATTGATAATGTCTACTAGATTCTTACAATCCACGTTGATGTCACTCTTATGTCTAGAATATAATGCCCCAATGAACCTTTGATATTATCCTACCATTTCCATGAATCTCTAAGTCTCACATACATCCTTTGGTGGATTCTATCTCAACACATCTTTAACTCTCTTGAGTCCACCATAATTCCATCATTAGAGATAACCTATCCAAGAATCAAAGCTTACTTATCATGCTTGGTGTAACATTGAGGTCTTCTAAATCTTTATAGAACCAATTGCAGGTGTCCAACATCTCCTTCCTATGCCATCAGGGCCATCTTGTCTTGGGTATATTGAAGGTTACACTCCCAATTGATGATAGCTCAAAGCGAAGACCAACCCTGATTATTACTCAAGCTCCTTGTAGATGATCCAACAATTATTAATCTTGAGTTGAGGATACCTGCGCTTGATGTTGACTTCTCAACCATGGGGTTAACCGATTCTTCCAAGTGAAGAACTAGAATGTATGAGATCTCCATCTTGCATCTTCTTCAACTTGGCTACCCTCCTTAAGAAAAGATAAACTAGGGAACACAAAATGGTAGCTTGCACCTCCTTCTAGATGAGTTAACTAGCATAAAGGCGTTTTGACATCCCAATGAAACTCAAAAGCAACATTATAAACAAGTAACCTGAAATTTCCTCGCGATATGAAAAATAGAAGTGCAGTAAAACAGCTGTAACTCTCATTCTGTTAATCCAATGAAGTTGTAGTTTACACCGATGGAAAGCTTATAAAATTATCTACAACTTTCTTATAGAACATACTTCCAGATTCCGATTTTAAAATATGGTTTCAAAGTGAGACATGAAATCTGTCCAGAAAGTCTAGCAGCGCAGATGCTGCATCTTGCAACAGTTATATCTCGAGTTCCAAAATTCATATGATGACATGCCTTACATGGTTGAAAATCTTATGAAATCCTCAGCAACTTTTGTATAGAACACTTTCCCATATTCTGTAGTTAAGGTAGTCGAACACAGTGCCCAACAGAAACTGTTCCAGGGTTCAGGCAGCACAGTTGCATCAACTTGTGATTTTCATAACTCCCAAACCATAATAGCTATCAGGGTGATTCCGGTGGCAAATGAAATACAAAGAAGCATAGTTGTTCTTACAAAATTCTCATGATCTTTGGACTTCTAGACTTGGAGATATCTCATGATGTACACAGACCGTTGTGAAAAACAGTAAACTACAGAGATGAGAAAAACCACCCCTACTATCTATTCATTAATACTTATGTCTTAAGCCTATATCTAAATGAAATTGTGGGATCCACAAATTCATTGCAATCATTACAAAGATCCAAAACAAACATAGGCATAATAACAATCCAACGAGGCAATATAGGAGCACAACTCAACATTGACTCAACTTGCAATGCTATCGTTTTTTATATTAAAGGTAAAGATTCCTAAAGCTCTTCTTCTGATTATGCAAGAAGGTGGCAAGATGAGATTCTAAAAGAATATCAAACCAAGGAAAAGGATGAGCATAAGATTTTTTTTATATAAGTAATAAGGTGGAGATGAATAACAAGGTAAGGATATAGTATAGAAGAAAATACCAAGGTTTTATAGAACAAGGATTGTTATAATAGTTTCAAACCTTAACACGACCAATTTCTAACTAGGCTTGTGTCCTACAGCCAGCATTGCTCTGATACCACTCTATCACACCCGGTTTTAAGGACAAAACCAGACATACACTATATGTGAAATAAAGAAATCAAATCTCACATATAGCCGCAGATAAGTGTAATATCAAGAGACAAATGATTAATAAACATAACGCAATATTATAAGATATAACCTTCGAGAGCAACACAGCAGAAAGACAACTCCGAACACTAGGTGCAGACTTCACTCTAGGAACAAACTAACTGGTTGATCACAAGCCTAATAATTCTAGAATCTAGCAATCTGGTACCCTTCCTGAGATGTGAAAGAAATAGCAAGAGGGAGTCCATGTCGAACTAAGCAAATATATCATGGGGTTCATGAGGCTCAAAAGTCGACACTGGTTTACTACGATTAGCTTTTATTGAGTCATCTTTTAGCATTTGAGTAGCAACAAGTTTTACCATAAGCCCAAATAACCTCATGATCATGTAAACGAGAATAATGTATAGCAAGAAACAATAATCATTAGTGAGCATCAATATCTTCAATATTATCATTATCATCAGTGTTCATCATTTATTCTGTAAGGGTCCAAGGCCACTCGTGACCGTGAGCACGGCTGTTATAACAGTTTTACACTCTACAGATGTTGTACACTTTCACTATGAGTCGTGATTTACCCTTTCGCCTGAGGTAGCTAATCTCTTGACCCACTTCTAAGGAAGGTCGGAAGGGTTCACTATGAAGTCTTTCAAAGGTTCATCTAACAAGTTAGGTCCATTAGATTCACTCGACAAACAGATGTAGAGCCCCCCTTCCAAATGGCACAATGACGCACAGCCTATATGATGAGGACATCACTCACAATGATTCACTACTGGACATTCAAGGTCCAATCACTAGAGCTCGCGCGCGTCAATTAAATTTAGAGGTGAGCTCGTTCATAAGTCACTCCTTATATGATTTTGAGAATAGATTGCTACCTAATGATTATATTATGCTTAGGAATGAAGGAGAGGTCCAAGAGATACATGGAGGAGGGCTTGGAGGCGTGGAGGACCAGCGAGGGCGCCCGAATAAAGATGGAGGACCAAACCAAGTTGAGTTCGAGTCTGCCTCGCAGTTCAGGACTAGTCTGCCTTGAACTGGTCACCCAAGACGCATTCGGACTCCGTTTTCAATGATCCGTATATGGATAGAAAGCTTATTTGATAAGGAAAGCAACCCAAGTGGTCCCACATCAAAAGCTATTCGGAATCAACGGGAATTGTCGAAACAAGTCACCATCCAGAATCTGTCAGGGCGCTGTGTCGCCGTCTTTTGGGCCGTTTGGGCCTTGTAACGTGTCGGCGCTCCCCAGGGACACGAATAGGGGTCCTTGGACGTCCCTTAGGCTATATAATCAGTAGTCGTCGTCTACATTAGGGTTGGGTTTTGCTTAGATTATTCTATTAACAACAGTTTCGCCGCCGCCGTCAGTTTGTGAGACCTCAACTTTGTGAGATTAATCATTCATCTGCAATTTGGTTGCATTCCTTTGTGTTCTTGCGTGTGTTCTCAATTCGCAGGCAAGGACTTAGCCTTCTTTGCGAGGTCGACCGTGCAACGCCGGTCGATAACCAGAGGGGTCGTGGTGCTGCGATTGCGGGGTTCAGAGCCGAGTTGTTCGGAGGACCAAACCAAGTTGAGTTCGAGTCTGCCTCGTAGTTCAGGACCAGTCTACCTTGAACTGGTCATCCAGGACATGTCCGGACTCTGTTTTCGATGATCCATATATGGATAGAAAGCTTATTTGATAAGGAAACCAACCCAAGTGGTCCCACATCAAAAACTATTCGGAATCAACGGGAATCATCAAAACAAGTCACCATCTAGAATCTGTCAGGGCGCCGTGTCACTATCTTTTGGGCCGTTTGGGCCTTGTAACGTGTCGGCGCTCCCCAGAGACGTGAATAGGGGTCCTTGGACGTCCCTTAGGCTATATAATCAGTAGTCGCCATCTACATTAGGGTTGAGTTTTGCTTAGATTATTCTGTTGACAACAGTTTCACCGCCACCGTCGGTTTGTGAGACCCCAACTTTGTGAGATTAATTATTCATTTGCAATTTGGTTGCATTCCTTTGTGTTCTTGCGTGTGTTCTCGATTCGCAGGCAAGGACTTAGCCTTCTTGGCGAGGTCAACCGTGCAACGCCGGTCGATAACCAGAGGGGTCGTGGTGCTGCGATTGCGGGGTTCAGAGCCGAGTTGTTCGGAAGCCGGATTGAATTGTGTCATGACTCTACTGATTATATAGCCTAAGAGACATCCAAGGACCCCTATGCGCGTCCCTGGGGAGTGCCGACACGTTACAAGGCCCAAACGGCCCAAAAGACGGTGACACAGCACCCTAATAGATTCTGGATGGTGACTTGTTTCGACGATTCCCGTTGATTCCGAACAGCTTTTGATGTGGGACCACTTGGGTTGCTTTCCTTATCAAATAAGATTTCTATCCATATATGGATCATTGAAAATGGAGTTCGGACGTGTCCTGGGTGACCAGTTCAAGGCAGACTGGTCCTAAACTGCGAGGCAGACTCGAACTCAACTTGGTTTGGTCCTCCATCTTTATCCAGGCGCCCTCGCTGGTCCTCCACGCCTCCAAGCCCTCCTCCATGTATCTCCTGGACCTATCCTTCATTCCTAAGCACAATATAATCATTAGGTAGCAATCTATTCTCAAAATCATATAAGGAGTGACTTAGGAACGAGCTCACCTCTAAATTTAATTGACGCGCGCGAGCTCTAGTGATTATACCTTGAATGTCCAGTAGTGGATCATTGTGAGTGATGTCCTCAGCAAAGGTGGAGTCAAAGTTCATCACCCGAGTGAGCCGGGCAACTGTAGAAACAAGCATGGAAGATGTCGTCTACAATGCGTTTGTCTTCTACCATGGACTTCGCTCTAACAAGACGTTGAAGGGTGCTCTCCGGCACTTTCCCTGTTTCTTGCATGGTAAGGGCGTTTGGACCATGCCACTTGTTGATGATTCATCCTTGACTTTATAAGCCACAGTGGGACTGGTTCGTGAGTTGGCTCTTCATGGAGTGGATTTAAAGGATGAGTTGTTAAAGGAAAAGGAACTTAAAGAACAAGCATATAAGGAGATCGATGACCTAAGGGCTGAGCTAGGCCATCATAAGATTTATGAGAAGCTCAATTAAAATTAGGAGGTCCCTATGTAATAAGAACGATATTAGTTTGCGAGTCAATTTGAGTTTGATAGTGTCGAGTCATAGCATGTGGTGTGAACAATTGTGTGCTTGATGAATTGTTATTATGATAATGGGTGATTTGGATCTTTGTAATGTGTGCTGGAGATTTGTGGGCATGTCCATGAGTTCCATAGTTAAGGATATTAAGTTTGATCATAAATATTTAGTTGGGTTCTGGGTAAACTTGGTTTCTGTCTTTTGCTGATTTCTAGAGCAGTCTGAGATGTTTCTAGAATAATTAAAAATCTGTTTGTGAGCAATTTATGAAATTTTACTTAGAATAATTAGACTTCTGTACCTTTCCAACCCCGCAAGAATCATCTTTTTATCCATTACGAGCTAAGAGATATACCTATTCCAAGTTGAGGTCACTGTGCAGTCTGGAATCCTAAAATAGTTTCGGTTAAGCTCAGTTTTTGACTAATTTAGTGACAGAATCTGGAGAAGTCTTATTAATAAAAGTCATAGATAATTTCATAATATTTCCAAAGGATCACCTTTATTGGACATCTGTAGCTCGAGATATGACAGTTTTACTGAGCCACTAAAATTGGAATTCACCCAGAAAATTCAGATTTACTTATCTCTTGTATATATCATCCTGGATAATGCTGAGATTTGTTTTCTGTGCTTTGAAAACAGATGGTAGATAGAGGAGACAGAGGCCGTGGTAGGGGCCATGGAGGTCCTAACCCACCCATTAATATGGAGGAACTTATGAACACGCAGAATCAGATGATGCAGATGTTCATGCAGCACATGCAGAACAACCCCCCTGCAGGAGGACCGCCACCTGTTCATGTGAGGGACAAATGTGGTGAATTTTTGAAGGGACGCCCTCCAGTGTTCTCTCATGCTGCTAATCCCTTGGAGGTGGATGATTGGGTGTGAGCGGTGGAGAAACAGTTGAACATCGCTCAGTGTAATGATTTGGAAAAGGTGTTATATGCATCTGGCCAGTTACAGGGGATAGCTCAGACCTGGTGGGAGTCGTATCAGGCTGCATGTCCTGACAATGCTCCTCTTGTCACTTGGAATGAATTTGTTAGAGATTTCAAGGCTCGCCATATTCCTGAGGGTATAATTGAGCTGAAACAGGAGGAATTCAGAAACCTCAGGATGGGACAGATGAGTGTTAGCGAGTATCATGACAAGTTCTCTCAGTTGGCTCGCTATCCTCCCAATGAAGTGAGGGAAGATGCAGATAAGCAACGTCTCTTCCTTAAGGGAATTTATTATGACCTCCGTTTGCAGCTGAAGGGTAATAATTATACAAGTTTCTAGGAACTTGTCAACAAGGCTATTGTGCTGGATAATGAGCGTCGGGAGATGGACAGAAAAAGGAAGATGAAAGGACAAGGCTCCAGGAACAATACTCATCAACATACAAATTCTCAGCATGGCTTTCATCCGAGATTCCAAGGACCAGTCAGTCAGTGGAACCGTAATTTGAATCAACAGTGGTCTTAGAATCGGCAGAATAATCAGTCTCAGCAACGACCCCAGTATCAGCAGAACAGACAGTTCCAACAGCAGAGTGGTCAGCAAACCCCACGCCAGGGTAATCCCAACTCTACCCTAATGAAGAATAGTGCACCTAGTACTCCCAATCTGTGTTATCGCTGTGGAGAGCCTGGACACTATGCTAATCATTGTCCCAAGAAGCAGAACCAACAGACACCGCAGGGACAGAGGTCATCCAACACTGGAAAGGTGAATCATGTGTCTACTGAAATGGCATAGATGGAGCCTGAAGTAATGCTTGGTACGTTTAATGTTCATTCTACTCCTGCAACCATTCTTTTTGATTCTGGAGCTTTGCATACCTTTATTTCCAACATTTTTGTTAAAATGCATAGTGTACCCATGCTTGCCATGAAAGAACCTCTCTTAGTAAACTCACCTAGGGGTACCGTGCAAACCACTAATCGGTGACTTCCAATCAATATGGTTTAAGGGGTAGAGTTTAAGATAACTCCTATAGTGTTGAGGACATCTGATATTGATGTGATCTTGGGTATGGATTAGATGAAACCAAATCAGGTAGTGATTCAATGTCAACAGAAGGTAGTAGTTGTGAATGCACCTAATGGTGAGAAGATTAGTGTGGATGTAGCAGTGCAGAAGCAGCCAATAGCCTTAGTGAATCAGCTTGATGATGATGCTAGTAAAGAGAGTCCAGTTATTGATGAATTCCTAGATGTCTTTCCAGATGATTTGCCAGGTATGCCACCTGACCAAGACATTGAATTTCTTATTGAATTATTACCTAGAACTGCACCCATAGCTAAACAACCATATAGAATGGGAGTAGATGAATTAGAAGAACTTAAGAAACAAATTAAGGAATTACAAGATAAATGTTTTATTCGTCCTAGTTCATCACCTTGGGGTGCACCAGTTATCTTTGTTGATAAGAAAGATGGTGGTCAGAGAATGTGTGTTGATTATCGGTCACTTAATGAAGTAACTATCAAGAACAAGTATCATTTGCCCAGAATTGATGACCTGTTTGATCAATTGAGAGGTGCTTGTGTGTTCTCTAAGATTGATTTGTGTTCTGGTTGTCATCAATTGAAGATTCGTGCTTCTGATATTCCAAAAATAGCTTTTACTACGAGGTATGGTTTGTATGAGTATACTGTTATGTCATTTGGTTTGACCAATGCACCTGCCTACTTTTATGTACATAATGAATAAGGTGTTTATGGAGTATCTTGATAAGTTTGTGGTGGTATTTATTGATGATATACTAGTATTTTCCAAGACGGAGAAAGAGCATGCTGAACATCTGAGGTTGGTATTGCAGAAACTTAGAGAGCATAAATTGTATGCTAAGCAAAGTAAGTATGAGTTTTGGTTAAAGGAAATCTCTTTTCTTGGCCATGTTGTCTCTAATTGTGGAATATCAGTGGATCCAAGCAAAGTAAAGGATGTATTAAATTGCAAGCCACCTACTAATGTGGGCGATATTCATAGTTTCTTGGGTTTAGCTGGATATTACAGATGGTTCATTGAAGGGTTTTCTAAACTTGCTAAGCCAATGACAGCTTTGTTAGAGAAGAATGTCAAGTTTGTGTGGTCTGATAAATGTCAAGCTAGTTTCGAAGAATTGAAGAAGAGATTGACTTCAGCACCTGTCTTGGTATTGCCAGATTTGAGTAAGAAGTTCTCTATTTATTGTGATGCTTCTCGTCAAGGTTTGGGGTGTATTCTTATGCAAGAAGGCAGGTGTCGGGTACCTAAACAAGGGGTACCCACACTCAATGACTAAGAAAGATAAACCCCTGAGAAAACCACGCCAAAGGCTACACCCACAAAGGTAGAACGAGCCAAAACCATGCACGGAACGCCTCGACCACGTTCTGACTCGCACGAGGCTTGCTCGACGGATGCCTCGACCACCAGGAAATCTCTAACTCATACGACCCTGGGTCAAGCCGGTTGACCCGCCTCACTCACCAACTCTTAGACAAAAGTCAAAGCATTTAATGCAACCGCCAACCACTTCCTACCCCATGGCTACAGCGATACCAGCATGGAAGCAGTACTAGTGTCAAATCTCACTTTTTGCTGCCCATCCCGGAATGGGTGGTGAAAACCTGTCACTGTACACGCCATGCCGTGCACTATTCCACCACTGATCCCTCTCGAGGTAGAATACGACGAGTGTCGTACCCCGAAATTCCTAGGGCTCGGCCTTATCCATTCCCCGTCGACCCACCTCGACCCGACCTCGACCCGGCCTCGACCAACCGCCGGTCAACTAAGAAGCAAGGCTTGCATGCCACAGGATCTAGGGTCTTTTCACCGTCTCATCCTCTACGTCACCATGGTGTCCGGGGATGGCCGGCCATTCTCAAAGCACATCGCTACAGCGGCTTCCATAGCGCTCGACAAAACTTCACTTCTAAGGCATCCCCCGGTGTCTCTGCCTCCTCTTGACCCTATAAAAGGGAAGGCAGGGGACTCTACGAAGGGGGACGGATGAGGCAAAACAAGTTATCACCCCACCATAGAAGATCAACATCTCAAGCAATCTCCTTTGTACTCTCTCTCTCTCTCTAAGACCTAGGATCGGCTCCTTCTCTCATAGCTTGAAACCCTACGCAAGCACTTAGGTGCAAGGAAATACAATACTTCTCCCCCCGCTGGACGTAGGGCCTTCTTTCGCCTGAACCAAGATAAACCCCTCGTGTATTCTCTTTGCATCACCATCCAGATTAGGGACACGCAGCACAAATTCACTTGTTGGCTTAGGACCCTCACAGGACCGAACACTAACAGTTGGCGTGCCAGGTAGGGGGCGCTGCGTGCCAACATCGTTTTCCCGCCATTCTTCTGGATGGCTGACTCCGAACGTCCACTTCTATTGGCCACGGTGATCTGGTTTGGGAGCTTGGAGTTCATGTCTCTTGGCCACGGCTACGACATGGTCCTCCTCCCGCCTAGGCACCCAACCGACGGTGACCATGAGCTCTCCTAGCCTGGGGGAGCGCTGCGCCGGTACCGTCGCTCTCATCAGGCACGTGCCACCAGGCAACGGCATGCCTAGCGCAACCGCCATCATCGCCTTGCGGAGGGTGACGGTATTCCCCGATCCGGCGCCCCTTAGCCGGACGCCGACATGGATTTCCTCACTGAGGATTTGTGTAGGATGAGCTTGGCTGAGGGTAAGATGCCGATGAGGTGTCCCGTCGCTCCACCGCCCGGCGCGGTGCCACCACCAGCTAGTTCGATTGCTTCGGTACCAGAAACCATGCCCTCACCGGCATTCCTATATGGGCTGGACCCGGTTGCCCGGGCATATGCTTCTTCTGTAAGTACCAGCATGAGCGCTTACGAGGAACTCCCCGGACACCATCTACGTTCCACCCTCGACCTCGTCACGTCCACACCAGCTTCTTAGTACCTAGACTCTAGGAGACCTCGGATGCGGAGCTCAGTGCGACTACCTTTCATCGTCACAACCTCAGAGACACACGACCTCACATGCACCCATTATACTACTATTTCGGCACTCTGGACTCTAACTCTGCCGATGACACCTATGACCCGACTCGCGAATGCTTCAATATCGATGGGGCAATCATGTTGGATTCGGAGGATGAGGCAGCCATTGGAGGAAGGAACGCCACGCCACCTCAGGTCGAACCCCCTACTGCACAGGATGAAGCTCAATTCCTTGCAGACTAAGGAATGCAACTCGAGCAAATCCGCGAATTACAGGATAGGCTCAACGAGGAACGAGAAAATTTGTGCCTACTTCAACAAACCTTCGAGCACGAGCGCGCGGCATGCGCACACGGTAGAGGAGCTCGAGAAAGAGCTCGTGACATCAATCGTTGCATCATCGAGGATCAGGCGGGCGAACCCCTGGTCTTCGGCCGAGCCAGCCAGAATATTGTCGCAGCCGCCATGCTTCTTTGTAACATGCCCGAGCCATCAAAACCCGAGGCCCGTAAAGCCCACGATGAAATCAGAGGACTCCTCGAGGCCGCTGCCATGCAGCAAGCCGAGAGTTCCACCTCGAGGTGACGCGGGCTTGCCTCGGAGCAGCCTGCGGAGCCCTCCCAACAGGAAAGAGAGCCCTCGGTTCATCCCGAGCCTGCCCCTAGCGGAATAAGGTGGCCTCTGTCCGTGAACGCATCGTCGACAACCGCGAACCTCGAGATGCCCGTGACAACATCGACGAGCGCCGAAGGCGTAAGAGTGGTGACGGTGCAGCTCGAGGCTACCACGAGCATAGGGGCGGGCGCTATGACAGCTCAGAGGATCAAAGCCCTTCACCCAAGCCACTAGGCCCTTGGGTCTTTAGCAAGGCCATTCACGAAACACTACTTTCAGCTCGGTTTTGCCCCCCATGACCAGGGCTGGACAAAAAGCTCGTTAAGCTAGCTCGGTGGCTCAGTACAAAAGTGCTCCGATTGGACTCATTTATCATTTAAAATGAAAATGACTTGATTTGGAATGACTTTCAACTTTGGCTCGGCTTGTTAGGCTCGGCTCATTAGGCTCGGTGTGAAGTTAGGTCTTAAACAATGCAGTAAATAATGATGAATAAGATTATACCAATTTCTAAAAAAGCTCAAAAAAACTACGGTTGGCTCGATATCTAGCCCTACCCACAACCCTTACCATGTATAATGGCGAAACCAAACCCGAACTTTGGCTTGTCGACTTCCGTTTGGATTGCCAGCTAGGTGGGGCTACCGATGATTGGGTCATCATTCGACAACTTCCCCTATTCCTATAAGACACCGCTCGAGCCTGGCTTGAGGACCTCCCACCTCGATAGATCTACGACTAGAGCGACCTGGTGAGAGTGTTCGAGGGGAACTTCAAGGGGACCTACATGCGCCCTGGTAACTCATGAGACCTCCGAAGCTGTAAACAAAAGCCGGGCGAATCCCTCTGGGACTACATCTGGTGTTTCTCCAAACAATGCACCGAGCTTCCCAACATCACCGACTCCGACGTCATCATGGCCTTCCTCTCTAGTACCACCTGCAAAGAGTTGGTCCGAGAGTTGGGCCACAACACCCCCATCACTGCCAATGGCTTGATGGACATCATCACCAACATCGCCGCTAGCGAGGAGGCGGTTGGTGCCATCTTTGGCAGCGACTAGGACAAAGGGAAGCGCAAGGACGAGGATCCCACGAGCTCTAGCCGAGGCTCGAAGAGGAACAACAACAACAAGAAGAAGAATCAGCAGGGCAAGCAAGAGGCCTCGACCGATGACCTTGTCACCGCTGCAGATCATAAGAAACCTCGAGGACCCCCTAGTGGGGGCATTTTTGACAAAATGCTCAAAGAACCGTGTCCCTACCACAAAGGGTCCACGAACCACAACCTCGAGGACTGCCACATGCTCTGGAGATACTTTGAAAGCCTAGGCATCAAGAAAGACGATAATAAGGAGGATCCTAAGGGAGACGACAAGGACGAGGGGTTTCCCGAGATTCATGACTGCTTCATGATATACGGAGGACCCTCGATGCGCCTCTCAACACGGCAGCGCACGCGGGAACGTCGAGAGGTCTTCTCCGTGCAACCCATGACCCCCCTCTTCCTTGATTGGTCCGAGGTGGCCATCTCTTTCGACCGTGATGACCACCCAGACTACGTCCCCAATCCTAGAGTCTACCCACTCATCGTCGATCCCATCATCTCCAACACACGCCTCACCAAGGTGTTCATGGACGGAGGCAGCAGTCTCAACATCATTTATGCCTAGACCCTCAACCTTTTGGGAATCACGAGGATGCACCTCCGACCCAGCATCAGGGGTTTCCATGGAGTCGTACCGGGAAAACAAGAAAAACCCGTCGGGCGGGTCGACCTGCTTGTCTGTTTCGGTACTCCCGCTAACTTCAGGAAGGAAACTCTCACTTTCGAGATGGTTGGATTCTATGGGACATACCACGCCATTCTTGGGCGCCCCTGCTACACCCGGTTCATGGCGGTTCCCAACTACACCTACCTCAAGCTCAAAATGCTAGGCCCTAATGGTGTCATCACTGTCGGGCCCTCCTATGAGCACGCCTACGAGTGCGACATGGAATGCGTCGAGCATGGGGAAGCCGTCCTGGAGTCGGCGACCTTGGCTGCAAACCTCGATAGTTTGGCTAAAGAGATCCCCGACCCCAAGCGCCATGCCAGCAACTTCAAGCTCGCGAAAGACGTCAAGCTCGTACCCCTCGATCCCACCGACCTAAACGGAAAGGCGTTGAGCGTCAGCGCCACCCTCGATCCCAAATAGGAAGCATTGCTTGTCGACTTTCTCTGCGCAAACATCGACATCTTTGCGTGGAGTCCCTCGGATATGCCAGGCATACCCAGGGAAGTCATCGAGCATGCCTTGGAGATCTGAGCCGGCTCCAAACTGGTGAAACAACGCTTGCGTCGCTTCGACGAGGAGAAGCACAAGGTCATTGGTGAGGAGGTCCACAAGCTGTTGAAGGCCGGATTCATCAAGGAGGTTCATCATCCCGAGTGGTTTGCTAATCCTATATTAGTTAAGAAAAAGAATGGGAAATGGAGGATGTGTGTAGACTATACTAGTTTGAATAAAGCATGTTCGAAAGTTTCATTTCCTTTACCACGCATTGATCAAATCGTTGATTCTACTGTGGGATGTGAAACTCTGTCGTTCCTAGATGCATATTCCGGCTACCACCACATCAAAATGAAGGAGTTCGACCAGCTCGTGACTTCATTCATCACCCCCTTTGGCATCTACTGCTATGTTACTATGCCCTTTGGTCTATGAAACGCAGGTGCTACATACCAGCGATGCATGCAACATGTTTTCAGGGGAGCACATCGGACCCACCATCGAGGCTTACATTGTTGACATCGTTGTCAAAACCAAGAGGGTCAGCAATTTGGTGAATGACCTCGACGTTGCGTTCAAGTGCCTTATGGCAAAAAACATTAAGCTCAACCCCGAGAAGTGCGTCTTCGGCGTCCCTCGAGGCATGCTCTTAGGGTTCATCGTTTTCAAACGTGGCATCAAAGCTAACGTAGAAAAAATCATTGTGATAACCAAAATGGGCCCTATCCGTGATCTAAAGGGCATACAGAGGGTCACGGGCTGCCTCGCGGCCCTTAGTCGCTTCATTTCGTACCTTGGCAAAAAGGCGCTCCCACTGTAACGTCTCCTAAAGAAATCAGAACACTTTTCATGGACCCTCGAGGCAGAAGAAGCCCTTACGAAGCTCAAAGCTACATTGTCCAACTCTCCGATCCTCGTCTCTTCGGCCACAAGGGAACCCCTCCTGCTTTATGTCGCCGCAATAACACAAGTGGTCAGCACGGTCTTAGTTGTCGAGAGGGCAGAGGAAGGACATACCTTGCTCGTTCAGATGCCAGTCTACTTCATCAGCAAGGTACTCTCGGAGACCAAGGTTCACTACCCACAAATCCAGAAGCTGCTATATGCCATCTTCTTGACGCGACGCAAACTTCGTCACTACTTTGAAGGCCACCTGGTGACTGTGGTGTCTTCTTTCCCCCTGGGAGAGATAGCCCAGAACCGGGAAGCCTCGGGTAGGATAGCAAAGTGGACGGTCGAGCTCATGAGTGAGACCCTCTCTTATGCGCCACGCAAAAGCATCAAATCCCAGGTACTGGTAGATTTTCTAATGAAGTGGACCGACACTCAACTTCCTTTGGTTTAGCTCCAAGCCGAACTTTGGACCATGTACGGGAGCAGGCGCGGGCTTGCTCTTCATCTCGCTCCTCGGAGTCCACATGCGCTATGCAATCCGGCTTCATTTTGTTGCCTCCAACAATGTCATTGAGTACGAGGCGCTCATCGTGGGCCTGTGCATCACCGTCGAACTCGGGGTCCGACACCTCGACGTTCGTGGTGACTCCTAGCTCATGATTGACCAGGTCATGAAGAGCTCAAGCTGCCGTGATCCCAAGATGGAAGCCTACTATGAGGAGCTACGATACCTTGAGGACAAGTTCCATGGCCTCGAGCTCAACCACGTTGTACGCAGATATAATGAAGCTGCCGATGAACTCGTGAAAATCGCGTCTAGTCGAGCCATGGTTCCACCTGACATTGTCGCGAGGGATCTCCATCAACCGTCTGTCAACACCAGGGCAGGCGGGGGGACTGACGGTCCATCACTCGATCCCCCACCTAAGGCAAAAGCTCCCTCGACCAGGGCTGAAGTCATGCAGGCAGAAGGTTCAACCCTACCAGCCGACCTCGAGCCCGATTGGCGTGTTTCGTACCTCGATCATCTCACTCGAGGGGATCTCCCCTTGGATAAGACCGAGGCTCGACGGATCACTCACCGGGCTAAGACCTTTGTGATATTTGGCAACAGTAAAGAGCTTTATCGATGCAGCCCTACTGGCATCCTACAACGCTATATCACAAACAAGGAAGGCAAGAACCTGCTCAAGGATCTACACTCGGGGGCTTGCGGTCATCACGCGACACCTCGAACCCTCGTTGGAAACGCATTTCGACAAGGTTTCTACTGACCAACCGCGGTCTCTAACGCTATTAAGCTAGTATGCTCCTGCAAAGGATGCCAGTACTATGCGAGGCAAACCCATCTCCCGACTCACGCCTTGCAGATGATTCCCATCACATGGCCGTTTGCCGTTTGGGGGCTCGACTTGGTCAGACCCCTAAAGAGGACAACTAGTGGCTTCACCCACCTGCTCGTCGCCATTGATAAGTTTTCCAAATGGATCGAGGCCCATCCTATCACCAGCATCAGGTCTGAGCAAGCCGTGCTGTTCTTTACCGACATCGTCCACTGCTTTGGGGTTCCTAACTGCATCATCACGGACAACAGAACCCAATTTACCGGCAAAAACTTTCTAGATTTCTACGACAACCATCACATCCGTGTGCTCTAGTCGGTCATAGCTCATCCAAAAACAAATGGCCTAGTAGAGTGTGCCAATGACATGGTTCTACAAGGCCTAAAGCCGAGAATTTTCGACAAACTAAACAAACACGGCAAAAAATGGGCCGCCGAGCTCCCCTCGGTCCTATGGAGCCTAAGAATGACACCGAGTCGAGCCACGGGGTTCACTCTATTCTTCTTAGTCTACAGGTCCGAGGCTATGCTCCTAACCGATGTAGAATATGGATCCCCGAGGCTGAAAGCCTACAACGAGCAAAACAATGATGCCACAAGAGAGAACGCCCTCGACCAGCTCGAGGAAGCTCGTGATGTGGCTCTATTACACTCTGCAAGGTATCAGCAAAGTCTCTGACGCTACCACGACAAACATGTCCGCAGACGGGACCTCAACGTCGATGACCTAGTGCTCTGGCGAAGCTAGAACAACAAGGGACAACACAAGCTTACTCCACCATGGGAAGGGGCGTACATCATAACAGAAGTATTGAAGCCTGGCACCTACAAGCTATCGAACAAAAAAGGTGAAATCTTCACCAACGTATGGAACATCAAACAACTACGTCGCTTTTTCCCCTAAAGCCTCGAGGCTCTCTAAATTGTTTCGCAATCCCATGATAGAATAAAGAATACATCGGTGTTCAAAGCATTCTTTCATAAAAACCAGGAAGGATCGACCCTATTTTCTTAGAGTCGAACCTCCCTCGGGGGCTGCAAGGGGGAACCCCTTGTGTCCCCAAAAAACTCGCATTTTTTTCAAAAATAAGAGAACTTTTACATAGTCGACGAGGCCGCAAGTGCACCCTAAGGTTTGAGGGCTGCCGAGCCGCGAGATCGCCTACGCCTCCAAGCTATGGTACCTCCACTCACTTCCCCACGCTAAGGGGTGCAACCGCACGCTAAGTAGACCTAATAAAAGTTCACGATTTTGAAAAAGCTCACGTCTAACGTTCCCATACGCTTCGAACTAAGTTCTTACATAACCCATGAGGCCACAAACGCACCCTAAGGTTTGAGGGCTACCGAGCCACGAGATTGCTTATGCCTCCAAGGCTACGGTACCTCCACTCACCCCCTCACACCAAGGGGTGCAACCACGCGCTAAGAAAAACATGCAAGAATACGATTCAAGCAAGAAAGGGAACAAAAGACTCGAACAAAAATGAACATTTAGTATACATTTACATATAAATGTTTTAGGGCCCCTGAGGCCATCATGGCATAAGTCACGAATACTAACTACCCTATTACATGGGCCTTCATGCCCAGGCTTGGCTTACAGGCCCTCGTCGTCGGCAGGCAGGACCACCTCGACCTCGAATAGCTTCGCGAGACGACCCCCGGGCTCTTCTGCAGCCTTAATCAAATCCAAGCAGGCTGCCTCGTTCTCCTTGTTAGTCTGGTCTAGATCCGTGATGAAGCCATCAGTGATAAGGCCCATGTCATACTTGAACCCAGACTGGATGACCGCCATGGCCCTCTTCATGCCATGATGTAGCCCGCCTCGAATCTTCTCGCGGACGAGGCAACCTAGTGCCATCATCCAGTGAACAAACACGTTCCCTAGCACATCCTCCTCGGTATTAGAATTGGGCTCGACCCCCAGGCCTTCGCACACCGAGGTAATCACACCCTGGAGCAGTTGAGTCTGCCTAGCCTCAGCCTTGAAGAGGTTCTAGAACAAGGTAGCCGTTGCCTGGGCCGCGTGTTGCTGCTTTGCCAGCTCTGAAATGCAAATACCAAGTTAGCAAAGACTTGGGACCTCGAGGCCAAGGTCAAAACATGAAAAAAGGTTTACCCTCAGCATGGGTCTACTAACCCACGACCTCATCATGCAACTCCTCGTGCGCTTTCTCCGCCACCTAAAGAGTCTCATCCTTGTCACGGACCGTCGCCCTCAACATCTTGATCTCCCGACCGATGCCCGAGAGAGCCTCGTCCCTCTCTCAGACCGTCCCCTTCAACGTTGCGACCTCATTCTCTAGGGTCCCGACGCGAGCGGACACCATCCCGATCTGGACGTTAAGGGCGTCGCGTTGTCCGCTGACTAAAGTGACGTCCTCCTCGAGCTCCTTCATGTGTGCTAATAGCGGCGCGAGGTCCTCACAGGCCTTGGCCGCCTCCTCCCAGGCCTTGGCTGCATCTTCACATGCCTTGGCCTCGGCCTCCTAAGCCTAGGCCGCCTCCTCCCTGATCGCTGCATGGACGATGCGAAGCTCGTCCACTTCGGTGCTCTTCTTGGACAGCCGCTTATTGGCTTCCTCGACTAGAGCCCATTGATGAGCAAGCACCGCCCATACGCCGCTCTCATGACGAATGAAGAGTGACTTGCGGTGAGATCGCTCCTTGAGTTCCTAACCATAGTTAAGCCTAAGATCAGAACCAAGGATAAAAGGGGGATATACGCTAGAAAAGACAAACGGACATGGCTCACCTCAAAGGCCTTCGACATATGACGCATCAAGGTGTCCGCAACCATTCGCATGGACTGCACGGAGTGCTTATGGAGCCCCTCGATGTACTCCTAGTGCTGCACTTCATCCTTGTCATCAAGGGCAAAGAAGGGCTCGGCGTTGGGGTTAGATGCATCCCTGCACTCGAAGGTCGACTGACCCTAGTGTGGGAACTCCTCCTCTGCCCATGCAAGCACTAGCCCCGCGAAAATCGGGCCACCTAGTAGACACCTTGGCCACATTGTCCCCCGACGTTATGGAAGTACCGGGCTGATCCGGGGCATCGACCATCTCGATGTCCGCCTTCTGCTTCCCCTTGTCAGAAGGAGGGTCATCGATGGTGAGATCGATTACAGCCAGAGTTGACCCTTGGGGCAGGGCTGGCCTCTCGTCTATTGGCACCACCGCCTGCACATTGGGCGGTGGCACGACCACCCCCCGTTCCATGCCGGTTGCGGCTCCGGCTGCTCCGCCTCTTTCCCCGCATCTAGCGGGGCCTCCACCACCTCTCTTGACTCTTCAACATTCGCTCGCCCTGTGTCACGGATGGATATTTCAGCCTCAATAGCCTCGACGATTGCCTGAGTCCTCACGGTCAATCTAGGCTCTGGCCCACCCACACCAGGCACGTCGATCCTGGTACCGCCCGGGGCTGCCTCGACCAGCTCTGGCTCCCGCGTGGCGTCACCGACTCTAGCGACCTCCTGAGTGCTTGCTCCCACCTTGGCGGTGGCCTCCTTCATCTTGAGCCGCTCCGTGGAAGCCTGGTACCTTGTGACCCAGGCAGCATCGTCGGTAGGCATCCGCATCATCAGGGCGGCACCAGACTTGAGAGCCTTGATAGGAGTCAAAGCCGCGAGCTCCACCTTGTGCTTATGGCTGAGTAGTGAATAACCGCGTCAGAATAAAAAGCAAGATGACTTTGTTAGAAAGGCAAGGCGAGGCACTTACCCAGATAGGGGAATCAAGGGCCATGACTCCGGCTTCCCCGAGCCACCCGACGGCTTCTACGACGGCCCCTCCATTGAGCCTCTGGTTGGCCTGGTGCTCCTCGGTGCTAGGGCTGACGGGGCGCCTGAGGTCCTTTGCACTGATGAGGTTATCTAGCCTCGAGTCCTCACACCCGACGATGGCGCCCTGGCCTCAGATGCCAATGTTGCTCCGCTCGATGACAAAGTCTAAGGCGATCAGACTCATGGGCACGACGCCACCGACCTCCCCTGAGGGACCCCAGGTGAGGCAGATCCCCTCTCTAAAGGCCCCTCTTGGGCTCTTCCTTCTGCTGGCACTCCCTCCCCCTCGACGGGTGTCGAGACTTCCCTCAACACCTAGGAGGTCGACCCCCCACCAATAGGCTCCAGCAGGGGCCGCACATCGGGGAGGTGCGCTAGAAAAGTCACGGTATCGTACCGCGACCTGGCGTCGTCATCGCCGCTATCCTCATCCTCCCCCGAGACCATCTCAAAGGGGGATTCCTCGATAGAGAGACCCTCAAGACTCTGTTGGCGGCGGCGCTTATTCAACGCCTCGTGCTCAAGGGCCTTCTTGACTTGACGCTTCTTCGCAACATCCTTCTCTCCCTTCTTCTAAGCCACCGAGAGGCGTATCGCCTCTCGAGCAGCGCGATCCTCTGGAACCGGTGACCGTGACTCCTTTACCACCGACAGATCCTACATGGAAGCCTTAACAACCTTAGTCAAGAGAACTAGGAAGCAAAAGGACCCAAGGCTATCGGAACGACGCTTACCAGAGGCTCGAAACCCTAGGTGGGTCGCATCGGGACTCTGTCGATGTCCTCTTGCTTGAAGCTGCCCACCATCCACCACGTGCGCCGGGCAACCTCGTCAGGGGGAGGGTCTCGTGTGACATCCGACTCCCCTCCAACAAGACCTCCGGCGTCATCTCGTCGATCCGGAGTCAGCGCTGCATTAGCGGCAGCACCCTCTGACGGTGGAACGCGGCAGCCACCATCCCCACGATCAATCTACGCTGTCGAAGCCTCCTTAACGCGTCAAGGAGCGGTTGCAGCTTCAGCTTCTCTTCCTCGATGACACCATATGTCCAATTGTCCTCATGTGACATCAGGACCCCGGCCAAAAAACTTTGGCAGCCGATCGTCATTGTTGCGAAGGTGGAACCACCCGTCGTGCCACCCGCTGTTCGACGAGATAAGCTGCACCGAGATGTATAGCTCGCCTTGACCCACTCAGACTTGAAGGGTGTAGCTCCCAGCATGCACCGCGTGCCGTACTCCTCGCTCACCCGCCTTCTTGGTGAAATGCACCACCTTGAAAAGATGAAGCCACAGGTTCCAATGCGGCTCCATCCCCAAATACCCCTCGCAGACCACCGCAAAGATGGTGGCCTGCGAGATGGAGTTGGGGCGAGGTGATGAAGCTCCACCTTGAAGTAGTGGAGAAGCGCTCGCATGAACAGGCTCAGCGGCATCCCGAGCCCCCTCTCATGGAAGGCGACGAAGCTCACCACATACCCCTCCGGGGGCGCCAGCTCTCGGTGGTCGAACGGCGGCACCCTCCACTCCGGCTGGCTCCGGCTCGCCCTCGGTCGCAGAAGACCATCATGAACCAACTCCTCCAGTTTCCTCTCCATCACCAAGGAATGGGCCCACGCGTTCACGGGAAGGATCTGGCTCTTCCCGCCATGGTTGTCAAGAACAGCGTGCGGCGGCGACAGGGGAAGAGGTGACAGCGGCGGTGAAGAACGGCTAAAGGGTGCATAAGGAGAAAAGGGGCAAACACAAAAGGCCTGTGGGGGGCATACGGAACCCTGAACCCGGTACTTATATCCCCTCGGAGGGAGGCATCGAGCCCTCAGATCCTATCGCATGGAACCGAGATCCACATGACTACTCTTTGGCATTTTTGGAGAGCGCCTCTGTGGCCGCTAGCCGACTCCTACCAAATGGAGCACGGGCTCCCACTCAAATTCCCCGCTAACAGCTCACCAGAGATCGTCGGAACTCGCCCGATGAGGGTAGTACGATGTTCCCCACCCCTCCTCCTTTTCTAAAAAGGAGCGTGAGGGTCATACAATAAAGACGGGCAAGACCCTGATCGACCTCGTGCGCACGAGGCTCGGGGGCTCGATCGCAAAGAGCTAACCTCGAACGAAAGAGGACCAAGCACGACATGGGGGCTCAAACACGGGAGCACTCCTCGGTATAATGCACTAAAGAACTCGGAGGAGTCAAAACACTCCACCGAGGCCTCAGGGGCTACACCTAGTGGGTAAGCTCGCACACACCCACCGGAAATGCTACAACGCTACGACTCCAGTTCATGACTCACTGAGCCTTTGCAAGAGTGATCACACTCACCCAAAGGCTCAGGGGCTACTATCGGGTACCTAAACAAGGGGTACCCACACTCAACGACTAAGAAAGACAAACCCCTGAGAAAACCACGCCAAAGGCTCTGCCCACGAAGGTAGAACGAGCCAAAACCACGCACGGAACACCTCGACCACGTTTCAACTCGCACAAGGCTTGCTTGACGGACGCCTTGACCACTGGGAAATCTCTAACTCGTATGACCCTAGGTCAAGTCGGTCGACCCGCCTCACTCACCAACTCTCAGACAAAAGTCAAAGATTTAATGCAACCGCCAACCACTTCCTACTCCCATGGCTACAGTGATACCAGCATGGAAGCAGTTCTAGTGTCAAATCTCACTTTTTACTGCCCATCCCGGAATGGGTAGTGAAAACCTGTCACTATACACGCCATGCCGGGCACTATTCCGCCACTGATCCCCCTCGAGGTAGAATATGACGAGTGTCATCCCCGAAATTCCTAGGGCTTGGCATTATCCATTTCCCGTTGACCCACCTCGACCCGACCTCGACCCGGCCTCGACCAACCACTGGTCAACTAAGAAGCAAGGCTTGCATGTCACAGAATCCGGGTTCTTTTCACCGTCTCATCCTCTATGTCACCATGGTGTCCGGGGATGGTCGACCATTCTTAGAGCACATCGCTACAGTGGCTTCCACAGCGCTCGACAAAACTTCACTTCTAAGGCATCCCTCGGCATCTCTGCCTCCTCTTGACCCTATAAAAGGGAAGGCAGGGTACTCTATGAAGGGGGACGGATGAGGCGAAACAAGTCATCACCCCACCGTAGAAGATCAACATCTCAAGCAATCTCCTTTTACTCTCTCTCTCTCTAAGACCTAGGATCGGCTCCCTCTCTCACAGCTTGTAACCCCTACACAAGCACTTAGGTGCAAGGAAATAAAATACTTCTCCCCCCCACTGGACGTAGGGCCTTCTTTCGCCCGAACCAGGATAAACCCCCGTGTATTCTCTTTGCATCACCATCCAGATTAGGGACACGCAGCACAAATTGACTCATTGGCTTGGGACCCTCATGGGACTGAACACCGACAGCAGGGTTGTTGCTTATGCATCTTGGCAGTTGAGAAAGCATGAGCTGAATTATCCTACTCATGACCTGAAGTTAGCAGCTGTAGTTCATGCTCTGAAGATTTGGAAACACTATTTGATTGGGCATAAGAGTGATATATACACCGATCATAAGAGTTTGAAGTATATTTTCACTTAGTCTAATCTGAATCTGAGGTGGCATAGATGGTTAGAATTGATCAAGGATTATGATCTAGAGATACACTATCATCCTGGTAAAGTCAATGTTGTAGCCAATGCTCTTAGCGGGAAGAGTTATGCCAATGAGATGCAAATGTTGTCCATGACAAGTGAGTTGTGTGCTGAGTTTGAATATCTAAATTTGGGAATTGTTACTAATGCCATGGAGTTGGTGATAGAACCTACATTATAGCAAGAAATATACAAGGGCCTGTTGAAGGATGAGAAACTAAAGAAGATAGCAGAAGACATAGTGATTGGTAAGTCACCTGGTTTTCGAATGGATCATAATGGAATTTTGTGGTTTGAAAAGAGGTTGTGTGTACCTGAGGATCAGGTTATTAGGCAGGCAATCCTTCGTGAAGCTCATGAGTCATCTTATTCTATTCATCCTGGCAACACTAAGATGTATCTGGATCTCAAACAGAAGTATTGGTGGGTTGGATTGAAACGAGATGTAGCCAAGTATGTGGCAGTGTGTGACACTTGTCAGAGAGTGAAAGCTGAGCATCAGAGACCTGCAGGATTGTTGCAACCAATGAAGATTCCTAAATGAAAGTGGGAGGAAGTTGGTATGGACTTTATAGTGGGGTTACCTCATACTTAGAGAGGTTATGACTCTATTTGGGTGATAGTAGATCGGTTAACTAAAGTTGCTCATTTCATACCGGTCAAGATTACTTACCATGGACCAAGATTGGTAGAGCTGTATATGGATAAGTTAGTGTGTTTACATGGAGTAAAAAAAGAAAATTGTATCTGATCGAGGTTCACAATTTACATCACACTTTTGGAAGGTTGTACATGAATCTTTGGGGACAAAGCTGAATTTTAGTATAGCATATCATCCATAGACTGATGGGCAGACTGAAAGAACCAACCAGATACTAGAAGACATGTGGAGAGCTTGTGCATTGCAGAATGGAACTAGTTGGGAGAGTCTTAAGATGGCACCGTTTGAAGCTTTGTATGGATGTAAGTGTAGAACTCCATTGTTTTGGAATTAGATAGGTGAGTCTCAGGTGTTTGGTATAGATGTTCTTAGAAATGCAGAGGATCAAGTGCGAGTGATTCGTGAGAATTTGAGGGTGGCACAATCTCGTCAGAAGAGCTATGCTGACAACAAGAGAAAGGATTTAGCTTTTGAAGTAGGTGATTATGTTTACTTGAAGGTGTCACCAATGAGAAGTGTGAAGAGGTTCAACATGAAAGGCAAGTTAGCACCAAGGTATGTTGGGCCATTTAAAGTTATCGCTAGACGTGGTGAAGTTGCTTATCAATTAGAGTTGCCTGAGAATTTGTCTAGGGTACATGATGTGTTTCATGTTTCTCAACTCAAGAAGTGTTTGCGTGTGCTTGAGGATTAAATATCTTTGGATGAATTGACCATTAAAGAGGATCTTACGTATGAAGAGTTTCTGGTCAAGATTATAGAAACTGCTGAAAGAGTTACTAGAAGTCGGGTTATTAAGACGTGCAAAGTTCAGTGGAATCGGTATTCAAAAGCAGAGGCAACTTGAGAAAGAGAGGATGAACTGAGGAAATCATACCCATAGTTGTTTGAGTAAGCAGTCCAATCTTGAGGACGAGATTCTTTTAAGGGGGTAGAATTTGTAACACCCCAAATTTTCAAAATTTTAAATTAGACAAAAGTTGATTTAAATGAGCTTTAGTTTTGAGCTTAAATAATTTAGGGAATATTTTAATTGGGTTTAAAAATTAAAATGATAGGTTAGGCATTTGATGATGCATTCATGCTGTTGCATTTGAATTATTGTGTGGTGTGGTTTTTATTTCCTTTGATTTGGATTCAAAATCCATTTTTAAAACGGTATTGGAAAAAAATATGCATAACCAAATGATGAAATAAATAAACTCACTCCTCTTTTTTCAGCCCGGTTTGGCCAGCTCCACCTCTGGCTTAGGGCCTTCTCCTTCCCCTGGCTTCTAGTCTGCTCTGCAGCCCAGGTAGGAGGCCGCTTGGCCCGTTTTTCTCGCCTTTGGGCCTTGTTTCCTCTCACGTGCGCGAGCCCAGCTGAAGACGGCCCGGGCGCTAAGCCACCTCCCTCCCTCCTTCTGTTGTGTCGCTGCCAGTGTGGCCCACTAGTCAGCGTCGTCTTCCTCATGTTGTAATCGAGTTGGTCACTACTGGCGCCATCGGATCCTGAAAACATCGGGATTTCTTCATGTATTCGGCTCGTCCCCGCCTTATATAAGTTCACCTAAGCTGCCACCCTCTTTTTTCACCATGTTGCAGCACCAGTTGCCCTAGAACAGAGCTTGCGGTTGTTGAAACCCTAAACGGCCGGGGCACAATCCAGTCGACGTGTTTCCGTCGTTGGGCTACGCCGCCACCTTCCCGAGCTGCATCTCGTCCTTGGTTCGTCCCTGCCTCCCTATCCTACGTTGGTGAGTTCGTATTTAGCTTCCTGTTCGTTTGGTGCAAGTCGCGTGAATTTTGGTGGCCGGGATCGCTTGTTCTAGGTGCACCGGCGAGGTTTTTGGCCACCGGCCATGATCACCACCGTGGTCTCTCTCAGTTCCGGCATTTGTTTTTTTCTCTCTCCTCCCTCATCTAATCCTGGCTCTACATCTCCAGATGGACGGTTGGAGAAGGCCGATACCCTTTTGGCTTGTGGTTTTTGTTAAAAAGCCCCTGTGTTTTCCTGAAATAGAACCTGCCATCCTAAAGCATTTTCCAAAAATACACTTTCTTCTTTAGAAAATGTAATATTTACCGGGTTAAATGAAAATATGTTTCATGTGGTTCAAAGTGATGTTTCAAAATTTAAAATGCTTAGAATTTGCTCATTTTAACTCCGATTGGACCCGTTCAAGTTGTGTTAGATTTGTATTTGTGAGCTCTACATGTTCATGTAGCTGTACATTAGGTTTGCAAAATTTAATTTTCGAGCTTATATTAAAGTAAATATTTATCTATAGGAAATCTTAGAAAATTCATAACTTTCACGTTTTGAATCCGAATTTCATGATCTTTACGTTTGTGTGATCGTAGTAACGTGTAGAAGAGTTTTACAAACTTTTTATACTGTTTTGCTACTGTTGGTGTACTGTTCTAACTATGTCTCTTTGTTTGCTTCGTGTATGATTGCTCAGATGATTGTGTGTTGATGCTTGGGTATCGAGTATAGATGGTGAGCAGTTTCTTGACGATCATGAGTATTATTTCGAGCCAGACCAGTAGTATCAATAGGAAAGCTTTGATCAAGGCAAGTATAACATAGGACCATCCTTGTTGTCCTATTCACTAAAATTATCATACATATGCATGTGTCCTCCTTGACAACCATAGAGATTATAACGTAGCTATTGATATCTTGTTTCCTTGTCACCTATGGGTTATGCATTTGGGTAGCTATTGCTAGTGCTTAATTATGAACAATGATCTTGTAATTTGATTAATGGATTAAGCAACCAACCATTAAGATGATTTTGTTACTATTGAAAGGGGGCTAGAGCAAGGGGTTATATTGTTGCTCTAGTTACTCTCCGTAAGGACTTACCTGTAAGTGATAACCGGGATTGACAGTACAGCTGTGAGGGCTATATGGCTCTGGCTCTAGTTGTTCAAGAGACCTTTTCTAGCTTGTTAGTGGTTACCTTAAATGATGTAAGAATGGCTTGCCACGTTGGGTGTAGGACAGCCTCTAGTCTATGAGTATAGCCAAGAAGGAATTGTGCCATTTGAAAAGGGGGGTTCCTACATCTGCCTGCCGAGTGAATCTAATGGCCCTAACTTGTTAGATGAACTTTTGAATGGCTTTATATGGTTTCTTGTGCTTAGGGATTCATGACCCCTTAGAATATGGAAATCATGACTCACAGTGAAAGTGTACACCTCTGCGCAGAGTTTAATAAACTAGTATACTAGCCATGCTCATGGACACGAGCGGCCTTGGGAATTCTTACAGAATAGTTGATCATCATTGTTATATCATGCTTAATTACTATTGTTATTATTATGCTTATGTTAATGATGTTCATTATCCTTATTACAATTGATCATTGGTTCATTAATGGGATTTGGAATATCTTGATGCTACTCAATTGCTAATTACATGATGAATAAAAGCTAAATACAGTCAAATAGTGTCTAGCCTTTTGAGCCTCATGAACCCTGTGTTATATTTGTGGAGTACGACATGTGCTCACCCTTGCTATTTCCACCACAACAGATGAAGATTATGAAGATGATTATCGTAATGAGTACTAGTCTTGGTGTCAACCAGTCAACCATGTCCCTGTGTTTGAAGCTTCCGCTGGAAAACTACTATTAGTTGCTACAATTATTGTATAAGACTATGTGATAAATACTTATTCGCTATGTAATAAGCACTATGATGATACTATGTAATTTGTCAACTTATGTGTGCGATCATTTCCTGGGGCGCACATGAGTCTTTTATGTATCCTATTTTTGTCCTTAAAAAGGGTGTGACATTCTTCACAACCTCCCTCATCGCATTATTAAGCCTACGCTAGGGCTCTCTAGATGGTGTAATTTCTGATCAGTTGGAATGCAATGGTTGCAAAGAACAGGACTAATTCATTTAAGGTCATGGAGTGAATAGCCAAAAACAAAACGTTGCTTTTCTAACACAGTTATTAAGCGCAAAGATTCTTCTTGAGATAATTTATCACTTATGATTACAGGAGAATCCTGATCATTATTCAAAAAAGCATATTTAAGTCTAGAAGGCAAAGGTTCAAGTTCAATAGGGGCTTAGGTGGCTCTAGCAATACATCGAGAGGTTCAGGATCAGTGGGATCCTCATCCTCTACCTCATTGGTGAAAAACTGGGCATCATCTTCTAAATTTTGTTTGATTAATTCTTCAAGTGATGCTACTTCAACCTCTTCTATTGATTCTAACTCAGGAAATGGCTCTACCTTAGTTTTCAAAGAGTGAATTATATGCACAGAGAGCTTAAATCCTTTCCCAAGTCTAACATTTATTTTTCCTGCTTGTCCTTCTTGGATAAGCCTTTCTATAGGTTCCCCAATCAACACATCAAACTCCCAAACATCAAAGATGTAGAAATTCAATCGGACTTGGAAATCATTCACATAAATAGGAAGGGCACACAGAATTCCTAAACTTGAAATAATGCGTCCTAAAAGACTTTTTAACAATTTATTAGTCGGGGCTAATGGTATGTCTTTTAATAAATGTTCAGTAAATGTAGCAGACATAATATTAACACCTACTATTGGATTATAAAGAGTTTCAAAATGATATTTATCTAATTGACATTGAATAGTGATAGAGGGAGAATTTATATGAATAAATTCATTTGAAAACTCTGATTCTTCTAACCACTCGTCACTCAAAATAGATATTAATTCTTTTATTATCTTTTTAAGAAAATCTACCTCATCAGAATGTGTAGGATCTATAGTTGCAAAATTTCTAGGCTGCTGAGGTTTCCTTATCAATTGATAATTTGAGGTATTTTCAAAATCAGTGAACAAATCATCCTCAATATCAAACAAAAAGTCAGGAAGCAGAAATTCTTCCTCTTCCTTTTGTGGTAGATTGAAAGTCCTATGTTTGGTGTTGGTAATTAGTGACAATGCCTAAGTACTAATCATATGCCTAAGTTGTATGTAGCATATGAGGATTAGTACATTCCAAGGTTGGTGGCAAGATGGACATGGTGATCATGATGGCCACACTTGGATTTGGACGCAACCCTATGTGATCAAGGCAAAGGTATATGCTTAAGGGTTGTGTTTTAGTAACCAAGACACCTAGTGGGTGTGGTTACATTATAGGATAGATAGCCATACTATAAAGAGGGGAATGACGCGGCTATTGAACTCCTAAGTGCCTCTAGATGTGCATTTCATGATCATATGCATTTGGATAGAACTAATAACGCCTCGAAAAATGATTGTGAAAATGCTAACACACTCACACATGACGAAGATCACTTGGTGGTGTTAGCACATTTGCGAAGGCGGTGGAGTTTGAGCGGTAGAGAGGGTTTGGGGTCCTCTCTCCCTCCCGCCGAGCTTGCGAGGCGGGATTCAGGTGTTTTCGAGGAGTTGAAACGACTATTTTCCACTACGCTGGAAGTCCGGAAAAGAAATGGAGGCGAACGGAGGTCACAGAGGTGACCGGACGCTGAACCGTACGCGGTCTTTGCATGACCGGACGCGTCCGGTCAGTGTTCAACGTCTGCGCGTGTTTCAGCTTGATGATCGGACGCGCAGCGCATCCGGTCACTGACGATCGGACGCGTCCGGTCGTTCAGGGAGCTTACTAGACTCTAACCGGACGCTGGCACTGTCGCGTCCGGTCATTTTCTTCAGCGCGTCCGGTCACTATTTCGTTGAGCGCTGCTCAGGCGACTAGCGCGTCTGGTCACTCACGGGACCAGCGCGTCTGGTCATTTCCAGCGCGTCTGGTCTGCGCGATGAGAGCGTTCGGTCGTTGCTTAGCAGTTAGCCATTGGGCGACCGGCACGTCCGGTCAGTTGGACCAGCGCGTCCGGTCAGTACTTCGCGACTTAGCTGTTGTGCGACCGGCGCGTCCGGTCAGTTGGACCAGCGCGTCCGGTCAGCACGATTTCAGCTGTTTAAGTTTCTAACTGCTCTATTCGAAGGGGTACGTCTATAAATACTCGTTAGCTGGCTCAAGGCTCTCTCTCTCTCGAACTTTTGACATACTTGTGAGCACTTTGAGCTAAGCAACTCCCCTCCCACTCATCTCTCTTGCTTCCTTGCATATTCGAAGTGAGATTGAGTGATCCAAGTGCATTTGCATTGTGACATTGCATCTAGTTGGCACTTGGTGGTTGATTTGTTGCGGGATTCTTGTTTCTGTTGGTGGTTGCCGCCACCTAGACGGCTTGGAGCAGCTTGGAGGCATTGGCAAGAGTTGGTGATTGTTCTTGGCCACCTCCGGTGATTGTGAGGGGTTTGTGCCTACCTCGGCGAAGCGCCAAAGGCAACATTAGCGAATTGCTCGTGTCATTGCAACCTTTTGCCATTTGGTAGGTTCTTGTGGCGCCTTTCGAGAGGCTCGGTGTGAGACCGATTAGCCACCGAACCACATGGTGAAGAGGGACACAACAGGGACTAGCGTGCCAGCAAGCACGTGAACCTCAGGATAAATCTTTGTGTCATCATTCTTATTGTGTTTGATCGATCCCGGTGGTTGTATATTGTGGTATTCATCTCTTGATCATATTGATTGGTTGGCTCAATACTTCGCCCCTCGGTGATATCCTCCTAACTCTCTCTTGTATTAATTTCTTAGTTACCTTGCTAGCTTGTTAGTGTAACTCTTAGCTTGTGTAGCTAGCTAGCTTTAGTTGTAGTTAAATTGTGCAGTTTGACTTGTGCGGTTGAGTGCAAATATATTAGAATTGTGAATTGGTTAGGTGGCTTGCAAACACCCCGTAGGCTAAGCAAAACTCACATCTCGCTATTTGTTATATTGATAAACTTGTTTAGCTTGTCTTTGTAGAAAGTTTTAAAAGGCTATTCACCCCCCCTCTAGCCATCAAGACCTTTCAAGTGGTATCGGAGCCATGGTCACCGTTTTCAAGGCTTAACAACCTCGGTGTAAGATGGCTCAAGTTGTGTTCAACCATGTTGGGGGCAAGCCTCCATTCTTTGATGGTGTCACATCTTTTGATCATTGGAAAAGAAAGATGAAGCAATATCTTGGCTCTGTTCATGAGATCATTTGGAAGGTGACACACCATGATTATGCTATCATTGATCCCGACAACCTCACCAACAATGATCACATCAACAACCAATGCAACACTATGGCTCTCAATACTCTCTACAATGGGATTGATGCAAAGGTCTTTGAGCAAATCAAGGATCTTGAGATGGCAAGTGAAGTGTGGACAAGATTAGAGGAAACATATGAGGGCACTTCAATGGTAAAGAGTGCCAAGCTCTATATGCTCAAGGATAAGTTTGCAAGCTTCAAGATGAAGGATGATGAGTCCATACCGGAGATGTTCTATAGGCTACAAGTTATTGTCAATGATCTCAAGAGCCTAGGAGAAGATGTCAAGGACAAGTACTTCTCACATAAGTTCTTGATGAACTTACCTAAGAAGTTTGCTATCTTGAGGAAGATGATCCAAAGGGAGGGTTTGGACAAGGTGACTTCAAACCAAGTGCTTGGAGATGTCATGACCGATGCTCAATATGATGATGATGAAGATGAAGATGAGAAGAAGGAGATTAAGGTCAAGCAAGAGAAGACCACCGCATTCAAGGCTTCTTCTTCCAAGGGCAAGAGCAAGGTTGATGATGATGATGATCCATTTGATGATGAGACCATGGCCCTTCTAGTGCAAAAGATGGGTCGGTTCATGAAGAAGAGAGGCTATGGTGCAAGAAAGAGAAGGGACTTTATGAAGGCAAAGGAGGTGCTTTGCTACAATTGCAATAGCCCCGATCATGTAGTGGCAAAGTGCCCCTATGAAGACAAAAGATATCATGATGGAGAGTTGAAGTTGAAGAAGAACAAGAAGGACAAGAAGGAGAAGAAAGCAGAGAAGAGCTTCACATTTAACAAAAAGAAGAAGGGTGGTGGTTATGTAGTCACTTGGGATAGTGACAACTCTGATAGTGATGATGATGAAAGCTCTAGTGATGATGAGAGGACCACTCGGTAGGCCGTTGCTAACATCGCCCTCTCCAACAAGCCATCCATCTTCGACACTACATCGACATGCCTTATGGCCAAGCCTACCAAGGTAAAACATGATGATAGTGATGATGATTCTTGTGCTAGTGATAATTGTAGGAGTGATGATGAGGAGGATGAGGACTACTCCAAGGATGATCTATTAGGCATAATATATCAAATGAGCAAGGGATACAAGAGGGCAACCAAGAAATACAAAATCTTGGAACAAGAGCTCATTGCTAAGAGCAATGAAAATGATGCCTTGATGGAGGAGCTTGTTGCTCTCAAATAGAGTAAGGAGTGCAAAGGAATTGAAAAAGAGCTCAAAGCTCTTAGGAAATCCTTTGATGAGCTAGAGGCCTCTTGTGAGTGTCTAAAGGAAGACCACGAGGACCTTGAAGTTGCTCACACTAGGCTTAAGGAAGCCCACTCCACTCTACTTGAGCTCATCAAGGAAAAGGACCTCAAGTTGGAGAAGCTCATGAAGGAAGCTAAGGAGGAGCAAATGATTATCACTTGTGATATTGGACTAACATGTGATATTATTGATGATTCTTTATTTGTTGGTCCTACTAATGCTTCATGTAGCTCATCATCATCCACCACAACCAACTCTACCTCTACTACTAGTGATTCATCACTTATGGTTGAGAATGAGACTCTCAAGAGAGAGGTGGATGATCTCACCCGCGCATTAGGCAATGCCTATGATGGGGATACCCGCTTGCTAAAATGCTTGGGTAGCCAAAGGTTCTCTCTTAACAAAGAGGGTTTGGGCTATACTCCCAAGAAGGGCAAGGCGGCCTTTGCTACTCCAAAGCCTCGCTTTGTGAAGGGCAATGGTCGTTATTGCAATAGATGCAAGCAAGTTGGGCATCTAGAGATTAATTGCAATAAAATGAACAAGAACAAGAAAAATGCTAATGTACCTTACATTCCTTTTGATTCTTGTTATGTGCTCACCAAGGGTGAGAAAGGTGTGCATGCTAAGTTTGATGGTACACCAATTGTGGGTCCAAAGAAGAAGGCCATTTGGGTACCAAAGAGCTTAGTGACTAACCTCCAAGGACCCAAGCAAGTATGGGTACCTAAGAAACATTAATTTGTTTTGTAGGTCAATTATAAGGCCGGAGGAAGGCATTGGGTGCTTGATAGTGGGTGCTCTCAACATATGACCGGTGATTCAAGAATGTTCAACTCTCTCAAATTAAATGATAGTGGCATTGATAGTATCACATTTGGTGACAATAGCAAGGGTGATGTGAAGGCTCTTGGAAGGATTGCAATCTCTAATGATCATAGCATTTCCAATGTGCTCTTAGTTGAAAAGTTGAACTTCAATCTTCTCTCGGTTGCTCAATTATGTGATCTCGGTTTCAAGTGCATATTTGGTGTTGATGATGTGGAGATAGTTAGTGTTGATGGCTCTAACTTGATCTTCAAAGGCTTTAGATATGAGAATCTATACTTGGTTGATTTCAATGCTAGTAACACTCAACTTTCAACATGCTTGCTCACTAAATCAAGTATGGGTTGGTTATGGCATAGAAGACTTGGTCATGTTGGCATGAAGCAATTGAACAAGTTAGTGAAGCATGACTTAGTTAGAGGCTTGAAGGATGTCACATTTGAGAAAGATAAGCTATGTAGTGCATGTCAAGCTGGAAAGCAAGTGGGCAACACTCATCCATTGAAAAGCATTATGAGTACTTCCAAGGCATTTGAGTTGTTGTGCATGGATCTATTTGGGCCAACTACATACACAAGCATTGGTGGCAACAAGTATGGCTTTGTGATTGTGGATGATTTCACTAGATACACATGGGTATTCTTTCTTGGGGACAAAAGTGATGTATTTGACATATTCAAGAAGTTCATCAAGAGAGTGCAAAATGAGTTTGAAACCACAATCAAGAAAGTGAGAAGTGACAATGGAAGTGAGTTTAGAAACACAAGAGTTGATGAGCTATGTGAAGAGCTTGGAATCAAACATCAATTCTCGGCCAAGTATACACCTCAATCAAATGGCCTAGTTGAGAGGAAGAATAGAACCTTAATTGATATGGCAAGATCAATGTTGAATGAGTATAATGTGAGTCATTCATTTTGGGCCGAAGCAATCAACACGGCTTGCTTCTATACCAACCGCCTCTATTACCACAAGTTTCTAGAGAAGACACCATACGAGATCTTAAATGGAAGAAAGCCTAACATTGCATACTTTCGAGTATTTGGTTGCAAATGCTACATCTTGAAGAAGGGTACTAGATTGAGCAAGTTTGAGAAGAAATGCGATGAAGGCTTCCTACTTGGTTACTCAACTACTAGCAAAGCTTATAGAGTTTGGAATTTGGCTAGTGGTTTACTTGAAGAAGTACATGATGTTGAGTTTGATGAAACAAATGGCTCTCAAGATGAAGAAGATAACTTGGATGATGTGAGAGGAACTCAATTGAGTAATGCTATGAAAGAGATGGATATTGGTGATATTAGACCAAAGCAAGTAATTGATGTGGATGATGACAAAGATCAAGTGCTCCAAAGTCCAATTACACAAGCTAGTGGTTCTCTAATGCAAAATCAAGCTAGTACATCATCTCAAGTGCAACAAGATCAACAAGTGGCTAGTTCATCATCTTCAACTCATGATCAACATCAACATCCAAGCAATCAAGTCCAAGTGCTTCAACCAACTAACATTGCAAGAGACCATCCATTGGATTCCATCATTGGTGACATACAAAGGGGAGTTCAAACTAGATCAAGATTGGCATCATTTTGTGCTCACTCTTCTTTTGTGTTAATGGAAGAACCCAAGGACATTGATAAAGCATTGAGAGATCCGGATTGGGTAAATGCAATGCATGAAGAGCTCAACAACTTCAAGAGAAATGAAGTATGGGAACTAGTTGAAAGGCCTAAGGATCACAATGTCATTGGAACAAGATGGGTCTTTCGCAACAAGCAAGATCAAGATGGGATAGTAGTAAGGAACAAAGCAAGACTAGTGGCTCAAGGTTACACACAAATAGAGGGTCTTGACTTTGGTGAAACTTATGCCCCAGTTGCAAGATTGGAAGCAATTAGGATCTTACTTGCCTATGCTTGTGCTCACAATATCAAGCTATATCAAATGGATGTGAAGAGTGCATTTCTCAATGGGTACATTCAAGAGGAGGTGTATGTGGAGCAACCTCCCGGTTTTGAAGATGACAATAAACCCAATCATGTATACAAGTTAAGGAAGGCTTTATATGGATTGAAGCAAGCACCTAGAGCATGGTATGAAAGATTAAGAGATTTCTTGCTATCCAAAAGATTTGTCATGGGCAAAGTTGATACAACACTATTCACCAAGAAGATTGGGAAAGACTTGTTTGTATTGCAAATATATGTTGATGATATCATATTCGGTTCAACCAATCAAGATTATTGTGATGAGTTTGGGAAAATGATGGCAAAGGAATTTGAAATGTCAATGATTGGTGAACTTAGTTTCTTTCTTGGACTTCAAATCAAACAAATGAAAGAAGGTACATTTGTGAGCCAAACTAAGTACATCAAAGATATGCTCAAGAAGTTTGGCATGGAAGATGCAAAAGGCATCACTACTCCAATGGGCACTAGTGGAAGTTTGGATAGTGACAAGAATGGTAACATGGTGGATCAAAAGCTATATAGATCAATGATTGGTAGCCTACTCTATGTGACGGCATCAAGGCCCGATGTGATGTTTAGTATATGTATGTGTGCAAGATTTCAAGCCTCACCAAGAGAAAGTCATTTGAAGGCAACAAAGAGAATATTGAGGTACTTAAAGCATACACAAGATGTTGGATTGTGGTATCCCAAAGGTGCAAGCTTTGAGCTAGTTGGATATTCGGATTCCGACTATGCCGGTGACAAAGTGAAGAGAAAGAGCACTTCCGGGACTTGTCAATTATTGGGAAGATCACTTGTCTCATGGTCATCTAAGAAGCAAAATAGTATTGCACTATCTACCGCCGAGGCCGAATACATCGCCGCGGGTAGTTGTTGTGCACAAATCTTGTGGATGAAGGCAACATTGAAGGATTTTGGAATCAATTTCAAGAATGTGCCATTGCTATGTGACAATGAAAGTGCCGTGAAGCTAACCAACAATCCGGTTCAACATCAAAGAACAAAGCATATTGATGTTCGTCATCACTTTATTAGAGATCATCAGCAAAAGGGTGACATTGCTATTGAAAGTGTGGGCACCGAAGATCAATTAGCCGATCTATTCACCAAACCACTTGATGAGAAGAGATTTCACAAGCTAAAGAATGAGTTGAACATACTTGACTTCTCCAACATGAGTTGATGCACCCTATGATATGATATGCCTCTCCTTCGAGCCCCAATGTACAATTGGTTGACATGTCATACATTTTATACTAAGGACATGTTTAGTGCATCTAGTCATAATTTACATGTTCTAGGCTCATTCATGAAAATCAAATGAATTTGAAGTTTATATGGTGCCACTATTGTTTCCATGACTTGTATGATCTCATGGTAGAATATAACTTGTTTAAGTAGCTTGTGATCCTAAGTGTTTAATCTAGAAAACTTGTCTAAATATTTGCTTCAACATGGTGCATGATAACCCTTCTAGTGAGGTGTGAAGAAGCTTGCCCTTGGATCAAACCGAAGCATTTTATTTGTGCAAGCAATCTAGGTAGAATCACAAACTTGATCCTCACCCCATAATTTAACATGATAATCTATCTAAAATTGGTCCCTTGTGGTCATTGGTGCCAAAGGGGGAGAAATTGTTGTTCACAAAGATAGAACTCAAAGGAGGAAAGGGGGAGAAAAATGTTGTTCACAAAGATAATTTTGAGCACACAAGTAAGGGGAGCAAGCTCTTAAACATGAATATTGCATTTCCATGTGCACTTCATATGTATGATGCATAGTTATGCATTTCTTTTTCTCCGATACATTGCTTGTGTGGTGACTTGCTAGTATAATTTGAATGATGTATTGAGGTACTAGCATGAATAGGAAGTAGTTAGATTTTTCTTGCTTCATGTTTTTCATAGTGGTACTAGAGCCTTGCTTATAATGTTGATCTCACGAGGTTTCTAGTTATGTTTGTGCTTTTCCAAGTGGTATCTAACTACACAAGGTGCTAAGATGGTGTTTATCGCTACTCCGATGGTATCACGCTTCAAAGGTCTATAATCTTAAACACTTAGCACCTATTGGTAGTCAATGCTCCTAATCTTTCCTATCTAACATGTATGCTTCCAAAATCCAAACATATAGCATACATGTAGGGGGAGCCATTGCTATCAACTTGAATTCATGATCACATGTCCATAATTCTTACACATGGTAATATACTTGGACAATGTGACATGGGTTCAATCAAAACTTTATCATAACATCTTTGTGAAAGGGTTGTCACCAATTACCAACAAGGGGGAGATTGAAAGTCCTATGTTTGGTGTTGGTAATTAGTGACAATGCCTAAGTACTAATCATATGCCTAAGTTGTATGTAGCATATGAGGATTAGTACATTCCAAGGTTGGTGGCAAGATGGACATGGTGATCATGATGGCCACACTTGGATTTGGACGCAACCCTATGTGATCAAGGCAAAGGTATATGCTTAAGGGTTGTGTTTTAGTAACCAAGACACCTAGTGGGTGTGGTTACATTATAGGATAGATAGCCATACTATAAAGAGGGGAATGACGCGGCTATTGAACTCCTAAGTGCCTCTAGATGTGCATTTCATGATCATATGCATTTGGATAGAACTAATAACGCCTCGAAAAATGATTGTGAAAATGCTAACACACTCACACATGACGAAGATCACTTGGTGGTGTTAGCACGTTTGCGAAGGCGGTGGAGTTTGAGCGGTAGAGAGGGTTTGGGGTCCTCTCTCCCTCCCGCCGAGCTTGCGAGGCGGGATTCAGGTGTTTTCGAGGAGTTGAAACGACTATTTTCCACTACGCTGGAAGTCCGGAAAAGAAATGGAGGCGAACGGAGGTCACAGAGGTGACCGGACGCTGAACCGTACGCGGTCTTTGCATGACCGGACGCGTCCGGTCAGTGTTCAGCGTCTGCGCGTGTTTCAGCTTGATGATCGGACGCGCAGCGCATCCGGTCACTGACGATCGGACGCGTCTGGTCGTTCAGGGAGCTTACTGGACTCTAACCGGACGCTGGCACTGTCGCGTCCAGTCATTTTCTTCAGCGCGTCCGGTCACTATTTCGTTGAGCGCTGCTCAGGCGACTAGCGCGTCCGGTCACTCACGGGACCAGCGCGTCCGGTCATTTCCAGCGCGTCCGGTCTGCGCGATGAGAGCGTCCGGTCGTTGCTTAGCTGTTAGCCGTTGGGCGACCGGCGCGTCCGGTCAGTTGGACCAGCGCGTCCGGTCAGTACTTCGTGACTTAGCCGTTGTGCGACCGGCGCGTCCGGTCAGTTGGACCAGCGTGTCCGGTCAGCACGATTTCAGCTGTTTAAGTTTCTAACGGCTCTATTCGAAGGGGTACGTCTATAAATACTCGTTGGCTGGCTCAAGGCTCTCTCTCTCTTGAACTTTTGACATACTTGTGAGCACTTTGAGCTAAGCAACTCCCCTCCCACTCATCTCTCTTGCTTCCTTGCATATTCGAAGTGAGATTGAGTGATCCAAGTGCATTTGCATTGTGAGATTGCATCTAGTTGGCACATGGTGGTTGATTTGTTGCGGGATTCTTGTTTCTCTTGGTGGTTGCCACCACCTAGACGGCTTGGAGCAGCTTGGAGGCATTGGCAAGAGTTGGTGATTGTTCTTGGCCACCTCCGGTGATTGTGAGGGGTTTGTGCCTACCTCGGCGAAGCGCCAAAGGCAATATTAGTGAATTGCTCGTGTCATTGCAACCTTTTGCCATTTGGTAGGTTCTTGTGGCGCCTTTGGAGAGGCTCGGTGTGAGACCGATTAGCCACCGAACCACGTGGTGAAGAGAGACACAACGGGGACTAGCATGTCGGCAAGCACGTGAACCTCGGGATAAATCTTCGTGTCATCATTCTTATTGTGTTTGATCGATCCTGGTGGTTGTATATTGTGGTATTCATCTCTTGATCATATTGATTGGTTGGCTCAATACTTCGCCCCTCGGTGATATCCTCCTAACTCTCTCTTGTATTAATTTCTTAGTTACCTTGCTAGCTTGTTAGTGTAACTCTTAGCTTGTGTAGCTAGCTAGCTTTAGTTGTAGTTAAATTGTGTGGTTTGACTTGTGTGGTTGAGTGCAAATATATTAGAATTGTGAATTGGTTAGGTGGCTTGCAAACACCCCATAGGCTAAGCAAAACTCGCATCTCGCTATTTGTTATATTGATAAACTTGTTTAGCTTGTCTTTGTAGAAAGTTTTAAAAGGCTATTCACCCCCCTCTAGCCATCAAGACCTTTCAGTAGTTCAGGTTCTACAATAGCTAAAGGTTGAGATGTTTCAGGCAAAAGTTCAGGTTCAGCTATTGAGATTTCTTCTTCTTCTAACAACTTCTCTTTAGGAAGATCATTTACAATGTTCATAAGAATAGTTTTTGTACGCTCAGCAGTGATATGCATGAACGCTCCTCCTAAGGCCAAATTAAGATATTTTCTAGTTTTTCTATTAAGGCCTATAAAGAAATGTTGCAAAAGCATAGGTTCTAGAAAAGCAAGACTAGGGCCTTGTAACAGAACCGTCCAAATTATAAGAGCACAAGTACAAAAACAATCACCGAAGTGATCAAATTCTCGCACTTGAGCCCATATAACTCCGGTAGTCCAATGAAATCACGAGGGATTTCAAACCAACCAACATACCAGCCAAGATCGTAGTGATTCAACATAACAAGTCATATGTTACAACCATTTCACAAGTAATTGAATATACATCGGAGTTCAACAAAGTTATTACAACTTAAGTTCAAAAGTAGCGGAAGCAAAGTAATTTGAAACTAACATTATTCTTATTTCAAATACATGCCAGTACGAAGGTCGACTTCCAACAAAAGCATTAGAGAGAAGATAACTCAGAAGGATCATGCCCGTGATCACACTCCGCCTCTACGGCAGGAGCCAACCAACTCTTGCAGTCGCCATGATACATCACAACCTGCAACAAGTGGGGATAAAACCCTGAGTACGACAAAGTACTCAGCTAGACTTACCCGTCAGAAACCAGAAATAAGGTGACACCAAGGATCATGCAAGGCTGATATAAAGTGGGGCTAGCTTGACAACATTTTGCATAAAAGCTTAATATAGATGGTCAATCATTAATGCTTAAGCATCAAGTAAATTATCATAACCTGTCATCTATATTAGCACCTGTACTAGAGCACTCACTTTATTAGGAGCAAACAATATTAACCATAGCAGGTATAAATTGAGGCAACCTTTCCATCGTGATCCAATTAACCATCCGTTCAATTTAATGGAATCTACGTTGCCGCTGCTCAAGTCAAGTGCTCACTAACCGGGAGCGACGGCGATTCGAATCGAATTCCTATCCAGCTGGAGGGGTATTTCTAACACTCACCGCGCAGGCCCCTGCCAGGGTCGCACAAGCCACCTTTTCATATGATTCAGGAATCGCGGGTCCGAATAATGTCGCGACCCCAAGGGCGACACTCTGCCAGGTGATAGGGACTCTAACCCCCCCTTGGTCTCACGCCAATGTCCCCAAGCACATCCTTTCTCTCCTCCAAGAAGCAACCTACCATTCGATTCCCGGCCTGAATCACATTACTCGGCTTCGTGGTCGGAACGACTTATCCGGCCAACTAAGTGTTAGACTGCGTTCAACATGACTCAAGGACGTACAGCGAATCGGTCCTTAAACGACTCAGACGGGGATAGATTCACACCCAAGACCTCCATGCCTTGTTGCTTCACTATCGTCATCCCGCCCGGTCTCATTTCATTTTATTAACACATGGTTCCATTCCACGATAGCAAATATAGCCAACCGTGCCATATATGAATATCCCTATATCTCGCAGGTGACAGGAAATCACCTGACTTCTACCGCTTAAAGCAGGGCTAAGCATCTACTCGATCTTAGTCTATGTAGGATTCAAGGATTCATATATCTGGACAAGGAATGATATAATGCAGCAAGAGTTTCTAACCAACTCCTATCACTTAATGCAACAATACTTATAACATATATATATAATTAATTGCTTTGAAGATAGGAGGCTTATAATGCTCCGGGGCTTGCCTGGGATCCGACTCAAGTTAGAGTATGTCAGATGAAACCCGCTTGGCGAGCATCTTCCAATCTACCACTTGTCCGATCCTTCGATCTTCGGGATGGATCCACCAACCCCATCTTTGAATTTGGCTCCACCTTAGATCCTTCACGCGTTTCTGCTAGCGTACCTAAATGAGGTGCAACAATGCATATGTATGAATGCATAGAAGTGCAATAAACAAAGTAATCAAGCAAGCATACCAAAGTTCACATAAACCCTAGAGCTAATTAACTTAATCCTCATTAAGACATAACATAGAAGAGGGCAAGCACATCAATCAAGAAACAAGTCTCACAAGATCACAGGGTACCACCCAAGTATCATCAAAGATATGAGTCACCCTTCAATACCCAAGCATGATAAAGTTAATCAAAGCACTTAGAACAATAATCTGCTACTTTCTGGACATACATACAGTAGCTCAGTAAATCAATCATAACTGGAGATATCTAAATCCAAATGACTTGCAAGAAGACATTATGGAAAGCTTATGAAATTATCTATATTTCATTTATAATCATCACAGCATTATTCTAAAGTTTAACATGTCGAATTTACATAAACACAGCAACTGGTCTAACAAGACAGAGAGCAAGCAATTCTGTAACCCAACTTTAAACAGCTATAACTCCTAAACCACATGACCAAATGCCACCAAATTTTAACAGTAGCTAGATATATAAATTATCTACAACTTTTGTATAAACAAGTTTCACAATAAAACACATTATCATGAAGAACTTTGCTAAGTTTCCAGATCTGTCCAGAAACCTCATTTGCGAGAAATAATTATTAACTTATGTTGCAAACATATAATTGGACAAAACCAACTTTACCAACATGTTACACATGACTAATGAACACCAGAAAACATAGTGTCCATTCCTAAATAAATTCTTTTAATACATTTTCTTAATTTATTTAGATAAATAGGTGGAATTATGAACACCTATCAAAAGTGCACAATAAATTCTACCAAATTTACAATGTCCTACTAATGCTCCCAAAAGTCTACTGTCCAAATTTCAAGCCATTTGGACATGTATAACAACCTCTATGAAAAAGACAAATAGCTATTGCAATAATCATGTGAGAGCAAGTTAAACCTAAAACTCCATATTTTCTATGAACACATGGTCATAGCATGAATCAATATGATAGATAAACATCATACTAAGCTAAAGGAACAACATTTTCTATTTTATCATTTATATATTATTTATAAACTATTTATTAAGCCATAAACAAGTTAACTCAATAACTAGATCACACAATAAGCAATGACCATGAAATTTATACCACAGTACATACATAGCATGACAAGCCTACCATAAAAATTTCACATCATTTGGAGCATCACAACTCAAGATATAAAATGACAAGTAATAAAATGTAATTTTCTTTATTTAACAAGGTCAAACCAAAACCCTAAGAAAACAGTGAACAACTAGGGTGTTTAACATTTTTCCTAGCAAGTACATGTCATCACAAAATTAACAAAACAAGAATCACTATTTTTGGATATCTAAAACTCAAGATATGGCTCTGGTCAAGTTTATAAGCATTTTAGAGCATTTTTAAAGCTTAAATAAAAACATCAGAAAACTTCTACAAACATGTAACATATTATGACTCTATTACATAGATCTCTTCTCAAGGTTCCCAAAAAGTCCCCATTTGCCATTTTTGGATTTTCCTAGCATGAGATATGAAAATTAGAAGATTTACACAAAATCTGAAATTCAAAAACAGGATTTAACCACCTAACCGAATATGCTAGGCGTACCCGATTTCCTACCCCAGATTTGTCACTACTAAAACCGACATGTGGGACCTGCTGCTCAGCCGGGCCCACCTGTCATGCTCACACCACGAGAGACAGAGAGACCGGAGAGGTGCCGGCCTCCTCCGTTCACCGGAAACAGAGGGGGGGGGCAGAGGAGGTTCGCCGGACTTGCAGCTCCGGCGAGGGGGTCACCGACGGCGGTGGCCGAGGGCAGCATGAGCACCAGCGCAGCGAGGCGCACCCGAAGACGGTCGCGGCTCGGGGAGAGGTGGCCTGTGGCCTCCTGGCCACGGAGGCAGGCGGCTGCGGGCGAGCCGCTCCGGCGATGGCCGTCCACGGCGGCGAAAGGGGCCGGAAAACAGATGCTTAGAGGTCGGCATGTGGCAGGGGAGGTGTGGCGGTAATTGATTGGAACATGGGAGGCGTGGAGGGGTGGATTGGTTGGCGGCTATGGAGCTCGGCCGGCAATGGCGGCCACGGCGGTGGCGCACTCCGGTGACAAAGACGGTGGGGAAAACGTCGCTCTAGGCTCGCGAAAAGATGAAGAAGCTCCAGGCGGTGGTGGTTTGGTGCACGGCGGCTGCTAGCGGTGGCAATGGCAGCGGCCGAGATCGGAGCCCCGCTCCGGCGCCCATGGCGGACGCGGCCACGCCCAGCACGCGGAACGCTCAGGAGCGACAAAGGGAATGGGAAGCATGGCCGGGTAAGGAGGAAGCGAGACCGCGGGCAGGTGCTCGGGTGGCTCCCCAATGGCCCTAGCTCACGACACGCGGCAGCGAGGAGAAGCGCATGGCGGCCACGTTCGGACGCGCGTCGCCCTTGGAGACCTTCTCCCGAACACGTGGTGGACGACGGTCTAGCCGACGTGGGATGCATTTTTGGGCTGGCTCGGGTCCGAATTGGACAATGGACTCAAAAGCAAAGTTGCAGCCTGCATAATGCTCTACATTTCTTATTTAGGGTGCCATGCCATTAGAGCAACAGATTAGAGTCTAATCAAACCCCAAGATGGCAATGTCAACATATTGACAAAGGTCACGGAAATTCGCTTTCGGAGGTCAAAACTTGGTCAAACTCAGTGCAACTTTTTGTATGCTACTCTCCATAATATAACCTTCACTTTTTATTTTTGGACTAACTCAAGTTACTTAACAAAATTTGGAGAACGCGAGATGCCAACGTCGGAAACACTGAATTCGGGGCTCTAAATTTCTAAGTGCTAAATTCAGCCCCATTTCTAACTTGTGGGCCATTTTTGAGCATGTTACACACATTTTCATGACTTGACTCTTAAACAAAGTTTGTTCCTTATAAAATTCTCTACAACTTTGTCAAAGGGTGCACAGTCATGCAAAGCTTCCAGGTCACACTTTTGAAATGGTCAAACCACAGGGCTCCAGGGTCCATACATGGTCAACCACCAATTAGAAGCATATTTAGGCAAAATGATCAACATGAACATTGTTCCATTAAGTGTCCTAAGTGTAGTTAAGGTCTTGTAGAGTTCATCTAGAGTCATTTGGACAAGTTTGCAAGGTTTGGTTGCTGATCTATAGTTCCATTAACTTAATGGGACAGATTCCAATAGGAATGGAACTTATCATTCCATGTGACTTTTTGATTCCAATCTTTACGAAACTTTCCCAGGGATCAATGTAGATAGTTATTGATGTGAGACATGTGAATATACTTTGATAACAAACCCAAGCATATATCTTTTAATTGAGCCTATATGTAAGCAAGGGTGCAACATCCAAGTTTCGATTAGGGTTTACTTCCATAGGTTTGACTTGGCATTATCATCTCCACTTAATCTGTCATGTTTAAGCTCAAACCCACTACTTAGTGAATGATAAACACCTGGGGTGTTACAGCCCTCCCCCCTTAAAAGAATCGCGTCCCGAGATTCGGAATGGAAGATCTTTTAAGAAAGAGAGACACGTTATCTAGTTCCCAACATCTGCTATAGCATTCAGCTATAAAGCTTCAACATCGGCGAACAATTTGGCCACAGGCACTTTCTGTTACTTCCTCTTCATGGTAAAATTTGTCTGAAGAATTTCCTTCATTGACTTCCACGAAGCATCGTTACTTTGGAAGGAATCCAAGACAACGTAGTACTTCGTTCTCAATGTACAGAGATCAATTGGTCCATAAGCTAACCATACACAAGTATCTCTTCTTCTCTAGTGAACATAGTATGGGCCGTATGAACTCCACACTAGACCAGAATTATCAGAAGTATACTCGTTGAAATGACTCTATGTTCACAAAGTTTGAAAAGCAGTCCTCTACCAAAATGGCTTGAGCACAACCTTCCAAAAGTGTGAGACCCTAGACGACAATTATACTCTGAGGCTATAGGATACTGACTAACCAATAGACAGGGTCTATATTGGTCGTAAATATTCAATCCTTTCGATATCAACTAATGGAAAACTACTCAAGGTTCCATGTGTGCAGTTCTCTTTCTCTGATGACAACACTGTATTATCTGAGTCTATCGAGGGGTCAATGAATGTGATGGCTGACTCTGTCGGCTTCGTATTCCTGCCAACAGCTACCTAATAAGATTCTTTTATCCAAGACAACCGTTATCTGGGTTGAATCAGATGCAACCTCTTGGGTAAAAACATTTATAAGGTACCAAAGAAAGATGTAGCGAGGCCTTAAGGACAACAAAAGTTGTAATATTTACTAAACCGCGGGAAGTAGTCTACCACCAAGTGATTAAGTAAAATTTTCCTTAGTAACTTAGTTGTATTGTAAGTTGAGTTGACTTGCAGCATAACAACTTTGTCAGGCCAACTTTCACCTTAAGGCTTCCTTTTTAGGATCAAATAACAGTTCTAAGATTGGAAATCTGTTGTTTGACACTTTTTAAATTGCTTTTGATTCACGATGGTATAAATTGATTTGCAGAAACCAAAGCTACTCGTACATTGGGGATACAAGAAACCAAAAGCAAATGAAAGAGTGTAAACTAGTATCTGTGAGACCTCAAAGGGTCATCCAACAGCAGATCTCGACTATTAAATTGCATATCAATTCGAGGATGCACACGCTTTGAACTTGCGGGTTACTTTTGCAAGGCAAAACACATACTTTATCTACTTCTTCACCTTAGCTGATAGAACATCTTGCACTATCTGTGTGATTGTCCAAGATGGAATTGACTTGATCACAATGGCTCCGGAAGATAGAGTATCACTCAAGTTGTTGGCTAGTTGATTAACTTCTTGTTGGTTATTGCTCTGTAAGACATAGCCTTCATAGCTACCAAAGAGTCGTTACCTAGCTGGAGATTAACCTTCCTATTGGTAACTAATTAGTTGTCTCTCAACACTAAAAAGTTCCAAATCTTCATTCTTGATCACAATAATTGCGGTTGATACAAAATAGATGGTTGCCATTGAAGTCAGCAGATACGGAGTCTCACCAGAGATGGTTGATCTCAATGGTATGGTCATTACGCATACAAAGGTTAAGATTTACATAATGTGACGATTGATTCTTATCCAACGAATGACTTGTCCAGTAGTAAGTGTTGCGTGTCCTTTTTATCCAACAGAGCTGAGATACGTGGCTCCCTAGATTGAGTTGTCAATACTAGAACAACTAAGTAGAGTCACTTGTCTACCACCTCTTGTAGTATGTTAATGTTTATGTTGGTGGCCTGTTCTTCAAAGGTTATCCTCTTAGCAACTTCAGAAGGAAGCTCTACTACTTTTGGTCCGATATAAGGGTCTTTTGATAAGATATGGGTAAGATAACCAAGGAAGAAGGTCACGTGAAAATCACATCAGTGTTGTTCTGCAATGGATTACGATTAGAAACCATGATACCAGCGCGTGCCGAGCGGTACAACCTTGTGTGTGCACCCACAGGAGGCTCTCGGTTTCGTCGCGGCACCATTAGTTGCTACTCACAATACCATTACTGAACATGCACCCGATGAGGAATTTCAAATGGCATAGATTGGGTTGTCAAGGTAGATGAATGAATTTGCAAGCACACGATTTAGAGGCCCTAGCAGAGAGACGTTGCGTCACACTAGCTAACCTTTGGGAGGGGTAACCAGAAGGTCCAACCTGGATTTGGGTACGGTCTCCACAACTGGCAACGTACGAACCATGGTCAAAGGCTAGTGTTGATAAAAGTTAACTTGGTTGGTCAGTTGATAAGGGTCTTCACAAAGAGGGTTGCAAAACATCCATGGCTTATGCAAACATACAGGAGAACTAAACTTTGGACTTTCGGTCAAGCAAAGGCATGGATACAAACATTCAAGGACTAACCACTAAGTCTACAGGCTCAGACTCCTAAGAGAGAACCTAATGGAAGACAACAACCATATAATTACGTAACGTGAACGTTGTTCTAGGATAAAGCTTATGCGACACTCGTATGCTCACCGAGGACAAACGAGGTGACAACTAGGGCACTATCAAGATAACAAGCATACATACAACATCACAATCAAGCAATCATTTGAGAAAATTCAAACGAATAGGCTTAAGCAATCAATACAAGGCACAAGGCTCGCCCAAAATAAGCATTTATCTCGAGCATGAACTAACTACAAGTTTAGCTCTAAGCAGACGCTAGCTAAGGAAGCCAACTTAGCATGTGTCCAGAATCTGGACAGCAACGCAGTACTTACTTGTTTCAACTATAACTGAGGTTATAGACATCCCACAAAGGTGATCCTAGACTTTCTAGAAAGCTTAGGAAGATGACTACACTTTAGTTATTCATACCAAAAGCAAATTCATAGATTAACATGACCAAAATTGCTAATGTTGCAGATCTGTACCAATATGGACAGAAAACTAACAATAACTTCAAAATGTACAACTGGAGTTCTAGGGACACAACAAGGCTGAGCCTTAACTTTATGTAAAGCTTATTAAGTTGTCTATAACTTTCTTATTATCATATTAAGATGATTCTATATCTAACAAGACCAAACAAGACAAAGAAGACATCTCTGCCCAGATTTGGACAGATTCTGTCATTCCACTTTACAAGCTCATAAGTAGAGATTTAGACCACCCCAATTGGTGCTATAGGACAATTTGGAAAGCTTAGAAAAATTACTACACTTCTTCTATTATCTCCAAGACATGATTCCATATGCACACAGGTCAAATAAAGCAAACATTCAGATTTGTTCTGAACATGAGCAGATTCTGACAACAAACTTCTAAAATTTATAACTCTCAAACCATAAGACCTAGGGTCATAAAATTTTTGGACAAGCTAGATAAGTAAGTTAGCTACAACTTTGGTATTCTCTATAACTACAGAAAACACCATTATGATCATAAAAGCATCACTACAACAGAAACCGCTCTAGCAGCCAACGTTTAATAAGCAAAACAAAGTTTGCCTTTGTTCTACTTAACAAGAGAGCACACAACATATCATCCTAGTGGCTCTAAACATTGTTACCCTAGACCAACACCAATTTAATTCATTCACGAGAATCTAATTTACTTAAGTGAGGTCTAAAACATTTTCAAAAACTTGTATGACAGCATATCCACCACTTGGCTAAACTAGAGGGCATCTATAGGTTCAAGCATGTAACCACAATTATTTCTAACAAAACTAAGCACACACTTTTCTCAAGCAACATGGAACAAGGCATTTTTGTTTTACTTTACTCAAGAAAGATAGTGTAACACATTGATCACAAGTTACACACTATAGAACAAGGGTGAGAAGAGTATAGCCATGCATAATGCAACAATCATGAAGATGCATGCTTCGTCCTATTCGTCCTCACAAGATTACCAACCTAAGGTGGCGATCACGTTCTATGTCGATGGCATAACACGCACTCTTTCGATATATAGCTAGTCGCCAGCTACATTCGACTTACGTATTCATGATTAGCGTACCTGCAGAAAAGTTTCATTGCAGCCCAACAATTCCCCAAATATAGCACACAATGAAATAGGAAGATAAAATTCTAAGCACTCCCATATACATATACCCCTGTATACGTACATGTAGCACCAAAACTACCTGAATCATTCGATCACCCACAATTAAGTACCTTCATATATACATGTGTATAACATGTAGATAATCCAGTAACCAAAACTAGCTCTCCCCTAGACCGCAGTTTGTACGGTCATGCTCTCACAACTCACACTTACCTGAGCGTAGGTGCGATGTTGCATAAAAGCAAACTAGCAACATATATGGCTATTTCATATATGAAGGCTACCTCTGATCTGACACACCGGGTAGCATAGTGTGGGAGAGTCATCACACATACATACCTTGGCCTGGGCGTAGATGCATAATGAAAAACCCCCAAGTTAGTACTTATATAAGCCACCTAAAAATCCTTATATGGGCATAAGGAAATTGACCACTGGCATACTTAGGTTTAAAATTTAGATTTGACAAACCTATATATAACTATAAGTTGATAAAACTGATTTTATAAAACAAAACCTTTGTTTTAAATACACATATGACAAGTTTAATGTTGAATCTTGCTCCGATGCCAGCTGTAACAGAACCGTCCAAATTATAAGAGCACAAGTACAAAAACAATCACCGAAGTGATCAAATTCTCGCACTTGAGCCCATATAACTCCGGTAGTCCAATGAAATCACGAGGGATTTCAAACCAACCAACATACCAGCCAAGATCGTAGTGATTCAACATAACAAGTCATATGTTACAACCATTTCACAAGTAATTGAATATACATCGGAGTTCAACAAAGTTATTACAACTTAAGTTCAAAAGTAGCGGAAGCAAAGTAATTTGAAACTAACATTATTCTTATTTCAAATACATGCCAGTACGAAGGTCGACTTCCAACAAAAGCATTAGAGAGAAGATAACTCAGAAGGATCATGCCCGTGATCACACTCCGCCTCTATGGCAGGAGCCAACCAACTCTTGCAGTCGCCATGATACATCACAACCTGCAACAAGTGGGGATAAAACCCTGAGTACGACAAAGTACTCAGCTAGACTTACCCGTCAGAAACCAGAAATAAGGTGACACCAAGGATCATGCAAGGCTGATATAAAGTGGGGCTAGCTTGACAACATTTTGCATAAAAGCTTAATATAGATGGTCAATCATTAATGCTTAAGCATCAAGTAAATTATCATAACCTGTCATCTATATTAGCACCTGTACTAGAGCACTCACTTTATTAGGAGCAAACAATATTAACCATAGCAGGTATAAATTGAGGCAACCTTTCCATCGTGATCCAATTAACCATCCGTTCAATTTAATGGAATCTACGTTGCCGCTGCTCAAGTCAAGTGCTCACTAACCGGGAGCGACGGCGATTCGAATCGAATTCCTATCCAGCTGGAGGGGTATTTCTAACACTCACCGCGCAGGCCCCTGCCAGGGTCGCACAAGCCACCTTTTCATATGATTCAGGAATCGCGGGTCCGAATAATGTCGTGACCCCAAGGGCGACACTCTGCCAGGTGATAGGGACTCTAACCCCCCCTTGGTCTCACGCCAATGTCCCCAAGCACATCCTTTCTCTCCTCCAAGAAGCAACCTACCATTCGATTCCCGGCCTGAATCACATTACTCGGCTTCGTGGTCGGAACGACTTATCCGGCCAACTAAGTGTTAGACTGCGTTCAACATGACTCAAGGACGTACAGCGAATCGGTCCTTAAACGACTCAGACGGGGATAGATTCACACCCAAGACCTCCATGCCTTGTTGCTTCACTATCGTCATCCCGCCCGGTCTCATTTCATTTTATTAACACATGGTTCCATTCCACGATAGCAAATATAGCCAACCGTGCCATATATGAATATCCCTATATCTCGCAGGTGACAGGAAATCACCTGACTTCTACCGCTTAAAGCAGGGCTAAGCATCTACTCGATCTTAGTCTATGTAGGATTCAAGGATTCATATATCTGGACAAGGAATGATATAATGCAGCAAGAGTTTCCAACCAACTCCTATCACTTAATGCAACAATACTTATAACATATATATATAATTAATTGCTTTGAAGATAGGAGGCTTATAATGCTCCGGGGCTTGCCTGGGATCCGACTCAAGTTAGAGTATGTCAGATGAAACCCGCTTGGCGAGCATCTTCCAATCTACCACTTGTCCGATCCTTCGATCTTCGGGATGGATCCACCAACCCCATCTTTGAATTTGGCTCCACCTTAGATCCTTCACGCGTTTCTGCTAGCGTACCTAAATGAGGTGCAACAATGCATATGTATGAATGCATAGAAGTGCAATAAACAAAGTAATCAAGCAAGCATACCAAAGTTCACATAAACCCTAGAGCTAATTAACTTAATCCTCATTAAGACATAACATAGAAGAGGGCAAGCACATCAATCAAGAAACAAGTCTCACAAGATCACAGGGTACCACCCAAGTATCATCAAAGATATGAGTCACCCTTCAATACCCAAGCATGATAAAGTTAATCAAAGCACTTAGAACAATAATCTGCTACTTTCTGGACATACATACAGTAGCTCAGTAAATCAATCATAACTGGAGATATCTAAATCCAAATGACTTGCAAGAAGACATTATGGAAAGCTTATGAAATTATCTATATTTCATTTATAATCATCACAGCATTATTCTAAAGTTTAACATGTCGAATTTACATAAACACAGCAACTGGTCTAACAAGACAGAGAGCAAGCAATTCTGTAACCCAACTTTAAACAGCTATAACTCCTAAACCACATGACCAAATGCCACCAAATTTTAACAGTAGCTAGATATATAAATTATCTACAACTTTTGTATAAACAAGTTTCACAATAAAACACATTATCATGAAGAACTTTGCTAAGTTTCCAGATCTGTCCAGAAACCTCATTTGCGAGAAATAATTATTAACTTATGTTGCAAACATATAATTGGACAAAACCAACTTTACCAACATGTCACACATGACTAATGAACACCAGAAAACATAGTGTCCATTCCTAAATAAATTCTTTTAATACATTTTCTTAATTTATTTAGATAAATAGGTGGAATTATGAACACCTATCAAAAGTGCACAATAAATTCTACCAAATTTACAATGTCCTACTAATGCTCCCAAAAGTCTACTGTCCAAATTTCAAGCCATTTGGACATGTATAACAACCTCTATGAAAAAGACAAATAGCTATTGCAATAATCATGTGAGAGCAAGTTAAACCTAAAACTCCATATTTTCTATGAACACATGGTCATAGCATGAATCAATATGATAGATAAACATCATACTAAGCTAAAGGAACAACATTTTCTATTTTATCATTTATATATTATTTATAAACTATTTATTAAGCCATAAACAAGTTAACTCAATAACTAGATCACACAATAAGCAATGACCATGAAATTTATACCACAGTACATACATAGCATGACAAGCCTACCATAAAAATTTCACATCATTTGGAGCATCACAACTCAAGATATAAAATGACAAGTAATAAAATGTAATTTTCTTTATTTAACAAGGTCAAACCAAAACCCTAAGAAAACAGTGAACAACTAGGGTGTTTAACATTTTTCCTAGCAAGTACATGTCATCACAAAATTAACAAAACAAGAATCACTATTTTTGGATATCTAAAACTCAAGATATGGCTCTGGTCAAGTTTATAAGCATTTTAGAGCATTTTTAAAGCTTAAATAAAAACATCAGAAAACTTCTACAAACATGTAACATATTATGACTCTATTACATAGATCTCTTCTCAAGGTTCCCAAAAAGTCCCCATTTGCCATTTTTGGATTTTCCTAGCATGAGATATGAAAATTAGAAGATTTACACAAAATCTGAAATTCAAAAACAGGATTTAACCACCTAACCGAATATGCTAGGCGTACCCGATTTCCTACCCCAGATTTGTCACTACTAAAACCGACATGTGGGACCTGCTGCTCAGCCGGGCCCACCTGTCATGCTCACACCACGAGAGACAGAGAGACCGGAGAGGTGCCGGCCTCCTCCGTTCACCGGAAACAGAGGGGGGGGGCAGAGGAGGTTCGCCGGACTTGCAGCTCCGGCGAGGGGGTCACCGACGGCGGCGGCCGAGGGCAGCATGAGCACCAGCGCAGCGAGGCGCACCCGAAGACGGTCGCGGCTCGGGGAGAGGTGGCCTGTGGCCTCCTGGCCACGGAGGCAGGCGGCTGCGGGCGAGCCGCTCCGGCGATGGTCGTCCACGGCGGCGAAAGGGGCCGGAAAACAGATGCTTAGAGGTCGGCATGTGGCAGGGGAGGTGTGGCGGTAATTGATTGGAACATGGGAGGCGTGGAGGGGTGGATTGGTTGGCGGCTATGGAGCTCGGCCGGCAATGGCGGCCACGGCGGTGGCGCACTCCGGTGACAAAGACGGTGGGGAAAACGTCGCTCTAGGCTCGCGAAAAGATGAAGAAGCTCCAGGCGGTGGTGGTTTGGTGCACGGCGGCTGCTAGCGGTGGCAATGGCAGCGGCCGAGATCGGAGCCCCGCTCCGGCGCCCATGGCGGACGCGGCCACGCCCAGCACGCGGAACGCTCAGGAGCGACAAAGGGAATGGGAAGCATGGCCGGGTAAGGAGGAAGCGAGACCGCGGGCAGGTGCTCGGGTGGCTCCCCAATGGCCCTAGCTCACGACACGCGGCAGCGAGGAGAAGCGCATGGCGGCCACGTTCGGACGCGCGTCGCCCTTGGAGACCTTCTCCCGAACACGTGGTGGACGACGGTCTAGCCGACGTGGGATGCATTTTTGGGCTGGCTCGGGTCCGAATTGGACAATGGACTCAAAAGCAAAGTTGTAGCCTGCATAATGCTCTACATTTCTTATTTAGGGTGCCATGCCATTAGAGCAACAGATTAGAGTCTAATCAAACCCCAAGATGGCAATGTCAACATATTGACAAAGGTCACGGAAATTCGCTTTCGGAGGTCAAAACTTGGTCAAACTCAGTGCAACTTTTTGTATGCTACTCTCCATAATATAACCTTCACTTTTTATTTTTGGACTAACTCAAGTTACTTAACAAAATTTGGAGAACGCGAGATGCCAACGTCGGAGACACTGAATTCGGGGCTCTAAATTTCTAAGTGCTAAATTCAGCCCCATTTCTAACTTGTGGGCCATTTTTGAGCATGTTACACACATTTTCATGACTTGACTCTTAAACAAAGTTTGTTCCTTATAAAATTCTCTACAACTTTGTCAAAGGGTGCACAGTCATGCAAAGCTTCCAGGTCACACTTTTGAAATGGTCAAACCACAGGGCTCCAGGGTCCATACATGGTCAACCACCAATTAGAAGCATATTTAGGCAAAATGATCAACATGAACATTGTTCCATTAAGTGTCCTAAGTGTAGTTAAGGTCTTGTAGAGTTCATCTAGAGTCATTTGGACAAGTTTGCAAGGTTTGGTTGCTGATCTATAGTTCCATTAACTTAATGGGACAGATTCCAATAGGAATGGAACTTATCATTCCATGTGACTTTTTGATTCCAATCTTTACGAAACTTTCCCAGGGATCAATGTAGATAGTTATTGATGTGAGACATGTGAATATACTTTGATAACAAACCCAAGCATATATCTTTTAATTGAGCCTATATGTAAGCAAGGGTGCAACATCCAAGTTTCGATTAGGGTTTACTTCCATAGGTTTGACTTGGCATTATCATCTCCACTTAATCTGTCATGTTTAAGCTCAAACCCACTACTTAGTGAATGATAAACACCTGGGGTGTTACAGGCCTGAATTAACTACAACATCAAAACGTTCCCAAGCCTCACGTAGTGATTCATTTTTCTGTTGCTCGAAACATATGATTTCTCTATGAAGTTTAGAAACTTTAAAGATAGGGAAAATTTGTAAATAAAAATTTGAGCATAAAACTTCCCAATCTCCTTGACTACTCCCAATGTGACGATTATACCAACATTTAGCCTTTCCTGTTAAAGAAAAGGAAAAAAAACTTCCATCTTAAAGTTTTATTGGACATGCCTTCAATGCTTAGGCATGCACAGGTCTACTCAAAATCACCTATGTGGGAATCGGGGATTTCAATATCACTACCAAAAAAGATGTTTTCCTGAACTAAGTAAATTAATTCCAAGCGTAGCTCATAGCCAGTTGATGTGATGGGTTTAGATGATTCTAGTGGCTTAAGGTACGATCCCGGTGGTACTCCATATAGATATAAAGGTGTAGGTACGGGTTCCATGGTAAAATAATAAAACTAAATTTAAAAACCAAAAATAAATAAAGATAAAAGTATAATACAAGATTAAGCTAAACTCAAAGTCAACTCAGCAAAGAGAAAAGCAAACGTTCCCCGGCAACGGCGCCATAAATGCTTGTTGGTATAAATTAAATGCACAATAGAAAAGATAACTATCCGCAAGTGCATAGATATAATACCGTTGTAGCACTTCACCAAGATAATCACTGTTTTAATATCGAACCCAAAGGAACGGTTGGCAACGATGACTGAGTCTATAAACTTAACCCAATTCACAGTCAAGCTCAAATAATAGTGAAAATAGGGAGACTACTAAGGACTATCTAATTTCAATCTCGATAAACTATGTTCTTAATCATTCATTCAGTGGGAGATAACTTTCAATAAGGGATGAAATCAGAGTTCTCCCCTACCAGCATGCATAAGAACACCATTACCTATTAACTGGAAGTGGACTGCAGAGGATTCAATGAAGCTATAAAGTCACCTTCATGAGCTACCACTTTCTAGCAAATCAGGGGCATTCACAAGTAATCCTAGCCTAAGCACCACGCTTACACTACAAAAACAACTTCAACCTAGGTGCTACCAAGATCAAAGTACTCAAAAGAGTGGCAAACTTGAAGAACAATATGAACAAATTGCTTACTTGAATCAGAAGTTGATTACCAAAGAGTCTCAGAAGCAAGCCCCCTACGAAGGAACTTGATCCCGACGAACACATCAGCGGAGAAGCACCGACAGGCCAAAACTCCTTTAGAACTCTGCTCTTCTACTCTATCTCTGTCACGGAACCGCCCAAATTATAAGAACAAAAGTACAAAAACAATCGCCGGAGCAATTAAATTCCCGTACTTAAGCTCCTATAACTCCGGTAGTCCAATAAAACACGAGGGATTTCAAACCAACCAACATACAAGCCAAGATCGCAGTGATCCAACATAACAAGTCATATGTTACATCCATTTCATAAGTAATTCAACCATATCGGAGTTCGGTAGAGTTATTACAACTCAAGTTCAAAAGTAGCGGAAGCAAAGTAGTTTGAAAACTAATATCACCTTAATTCAAATACATGCCAGTACCAAGGTCAAATTCCCATAAAAGCATGAGAGACAAGATAGCTCAGACGGATCATGCCCATGATCACACTCCGCCACTACAGCCGGAGTCTTCTAATTCTTGTAGTAGCTATGTTATACCACAACCTGCAACAAGTGGGAATAAACCCTGAGTACGAGAAGTTACTTAGCTAGACTTACCCGTCATAAACCAGAAATAATGACACCAAGGAGTATGCAAGGCTTTCTTTCAGTGGGCTAGCTTGACTCATTTGCGAAAAGCATAAGTTATCATGAATAAACTAATTTAAGTATTTTTGCATCAGCTTTATTATAACCTATTCAATCTAGGTAACCACCTATGCTAAAGCAATCACTTGATTAACCATTAACATCAAAGGTTACCATTTCAGGTTTAGCATTTCCAATCATCATCCACATAACCATCCATGTTCCATAATCATTACTACGATGCAGTAGCTCGAGTCAAGTGTTCACTATCCAGTGAACGATGGCGATTCGAATCGATTATTAACCAGCTGGTAAGTTATTCCTCACACAAACCTCACTCACCCGCTAAAGTGAGGTGTTGGTCACCGAGTCAATCATTCAGGTAAAGTCGCGAGCTTGCCAGGAACCACTTGTACCCAGGGGCCGCCCGACTGCTCTTTGGCCTTATCATCGCGCCCCCGTTTCCTGCCACTACTGCTCCGGTACAGTGCGTTGCGGGCAATCCACTCGGCCCGAATAATCTCCCAGCTTCGCGGTTGAAAGGTACCTTATTCGGCCAGCTAAATGTGAGGCATGCGTTCAACATGACCCGAGGGACAACAACGAACGGTCCTTAATCGACACAGACGGAAACTACAAGCACCCCAGAACCCTGTCTGGTTGCCCAATACTTATTCCGTCCGGTCTCTAATTTTTCATCAACGCTTGGTTATTTCCAGGATAATATCCCTTATATAGCTAAAGTATTCCCGTAACCACCTATAATTTCAGGTGACAGGAAATCACCGATCGCTACTGGTCTAAGCAGGGCTAAGCAATATTTTTGATCTTGAACTAAAATAGGATTTCAGGCATATTTACGGGACAAGGAAAGGATATATATGCAGCAAGTGTTTTCAATCAACTCCTATAACTTAATGCAACAATACATATATAACATATATATATACTCAATTGCTTTTGTAAAGTAGGAGGCTTAGAATGCTCCGGGGCTTGCCTGGGATCCGACACAAGTCAGTAGCTGTCAGATGACACTCGCTGAGTACTTCCATCTTCGGGATAGTTCCACCAAACACCGTCTTCGGGTTTGGCTTCAACAACTCATCCTTCACGTGGTGCATCTAGCGAACCTAAATGAGATGCAAGATGCATGCGTATGAATATGATGAATGGTAACACAAGATGCATCACATAATCAATTAAAGAGGGCAAGCACATTAAGCATAACACAAGTTTAACAAGATCATAAGTATCTTAACTTGACCGTCATCAAGGGTATAAGCCACACTTAGCAACACATGGAGTAAACAACCATGACTAGCATCTAAAAATTTCTGGACTGCAAACAACATCTACATGTTTGGATCATAACTGGAGTTATACAAATCCAATAGCAATGCAACAAGACATTCTGGAAAGCTGATGAAATTGTCTATAATTCATCTTTAATCATCTTAGCATGATTCTCAAGTTAACCAAGTCAAACATTCATAATTACAGAACCTGGTCCAGAGATTCCAGAGAACAACTATTTCTGGAACCCAACTTAAAACAGTCATTACTCACAAACTATAAGGCCAAATGCCTCCAAAATTTAACACAAGCTAGATTAATGAGTTATTTACAACTTTGTTATAAGCATGTTTCTCATCAAACATCATTTTCATGGTGCAATTACCAAAGTCCCAGAAACTGTCCAGGAAAGCATCAATTGCAAGAATAAATATTAACTTATATTCCAAACATACATTTGGCCACAAACAATGTAACCATCATAAAGTGCATGTTAAATGATCACCAAAAAGCATAGTGCTCATCATTAAATAATTTCTTTTAATGCATTTCTTAATTTATTTAATTAGCAAGGTGAAATAATAAACATATACCAAATGTCCATAATAAAATCTATAAAAATTACAGTAGCTTTTACATACACCCAATAGTCTACTGTACAAATTTCAAGCCATTTGGACATGTATATCAACCTCTATGAAAAAGACAAATTGTTATTGCAAGAATTCATGTGAGAGCAAGATACACTAATAAATCACTCATATGGCAACCAAAATTCATGAAATAATTACCACACATTAAACATCACATGAGTAGCATGCCACAAAAATTTTACTTCATTTGGAGCCATAGATCTATAGTTATGAAAATGACAAATACATCTAGCATTAAAAACCTAGCTGCACAAATCCATTTTTATAGAGAAAACTTTAAACTAAAACATGCCATATTATAGATCTACTGCATAGAGAATTTCACAAGGATTCCAAAAAGTACTCATTTGCCATTTTACGATTTTTCCACGATTTACTATGATTTTCCAAAGTTTTAGTCATTTTTCTGAAAAAGAAAAGTATTAAACCGAAAAGGACAAACACTTTACAACGGGACCCCTGGAAGAAACTTTAATCAAACCGAGCAAACAAGTCCTTCTTGCACTATTCAAATGAGTCTGTGGCTTCACAGAAAGGTCCCTCCCTTTAGTCGAATTCCTCCCGCGAGGTCCCTGGTCGCGAAACAGAGCAAGGGAGGCGCTGGGCTCGCAGTTCCGGCCGTTGGAGAGCTCGTCGGCGGCGACGAGGTGGCGGGGGAGCCTCAGGGGGTCCTCGCGAACCCGTAGGCAGTCATGGCTCGCTCCGCGGTGGTCCGTGGCATCCTGGCCACGCGCACCGACGGCCCGAGGCGACGGCGGCAGGTGGCAGCCGTGTTGCGGCGGCGGTCGGAGCCGGGGACGAGGCACGGGAGGGGCGACATGGTGAGAGGAAGATGATGGTGCAGTCGGCTTGGACGAATGAAGGATTGAGCAGCGGGGACGCGGGGAGGCCGAGCTCGACCATGACGGCCATGGCTACAGCGGTGGTTCCCGATGGGGCCGGCTTGGGTAAGCGCGCGCGAGGGATGAATGGAGGCGAGGCGGAGATGTTGGCGAGGTCGGCTCGGCTTGGGACCGAGCACAGTAGCGGACACGGCAGCGGCACGGGCCGAGCTGGAGCTCGACACGACCATGGCGGGCGGCGCTCTGGTGCGCGCGCGCGTGCTGTTGGCTAGGCGAGGGGCGAGCAGAGAGCGAGTGAGGAGCGTCGGGGCACCTTGGCAGTCATAATGGAGCGGCAGTGGCGCGGCAGCAAGGCAGGGACACGCGGCAAAGGAGGTGGCGTGCGGCGTGCATGCACGGTGACCACATTGACAGAGCGTCGAGCACGTGGTGGGCGCAGAGTGGAGCACGGTGGGCAGCGATTTGGGCTATATCTGGGCCGATTTGGACCTCGGAGCAAAAACGAAGTTTGAAGCCCACACAATGCTCTACAACTTTCATTAAGGGGCCAAGGTCATTAGAGCAATGGATTAGCGGTTAACTGGTTGCCAAAACTGCAGTGTCAACACCTTACTGACAGTCACGGAAACTCACTTTTGATGGTCAAAACTTCGTCAAAATGAACTCAACTTTTTGTATGCTCTTCATCATCATGTATTCTCCAACTTTTATATTTGGCTCAACTGGAGTTGCTTAGCAAAAACACAAGAACGCGACGTGCCAACGTCGACGACGATGAATTCCAGACTTAGAAAAATTCTAAGTCTGAAAACAGCCGCTGATTCAATCTTCGAGCCTCTGTTTGACTTATTTCCAAGTTGATCTAGCTCTTGGTCCAAAAACAAAGTTTGTTCTACGTGATATGTACTACAACTTTCATTTAAGGTCCAACCTCAAAACTGGTATAGAACCTACGGTTCTACTTTAACCAAAGTAGGATCACGATGAAGCTTAAATTATCCTTTTTGATCAATTGGAGCATTTTCTGGGCATTTGCTCAACACGAACCTTTCTTGACTTTTGTTGTAGAGTCCATCTAGAGTCATTTGGGCAAGGTTACAAGGTTTTGTTGATGACCTATATTTCCATCCACTTAATAATGCAATTCCAGCACTTAGTAAAGTCATTCCAACAAGCATATAACTTATCATTTCATGTGTCTTTTTGATTCCAAACGTCATGAAACTTTTCCAGGGATCAATATAGATAGGTACTAAGGTGAGACATATGAAGATATTGCAATAACTCCACCCAAGCATATATCTTGAAAATGGCCTATATATAAAGCAAGGTGCAACAGCCAAGTTTAGATTGGGGCTCCTGCCATAGGTTGACCTTGGCATCATCATCTCCACTTGATCTATCATGTTTAAGCTCAAACCCACTGCTTAACTGGTGACAAACACCTCGGGTGTTACAATCTCTCTATCTCTAATTGAGATTAATCCTAAGATGAACTAGTCTACTCTTGATTGCTAGCCTAGATCTCTAGATATGAAATTGGAACTCTGGCTCTTCAACTCTTGATCTGGCTTCTTTCTCCAGGGGGTCTGGCACTTTATTTATACCCCGGTGGGATGCATGTGAGCCTTTCGATCAAACCGACCTAAGGGACGGTCCAGATGACTCCTCTAAGGTGGTGCAGGAATACCCTAGAAGCTCATGGAAGCATGTAGAGGGGGGTGGCCGCCCAGCCACCCCTGTGGCCGGCCGACCCTACCTGGTAGGGGCTGGGGCCCCAGCTCACTCTGGTGTCTTCTATAGTCTTCTAGTATATGTCTTGTGGTGAAATTCTGTTAATTATTTTAATTCCTAGGTCCCTTTTGTCGACTTCCTGGATAACACCCTGGAAAATTATAAATCACCAAAACTTGTGGAATTTGTCAGTAATAACCTCCTATTCTATGATATTTTTGCATATATGCAAGGAAATTTATTGGTTTGCAATGTATAGTAACAACCGTCAACAATCACACTCCGCCACTACAACAGGAGCCATTTAATTCTTGTAGTAGCCATGATATATCACAACCTGCAACAAGTGGGAATAAATCCTGAGTATGAGGGGTACTCAGCAAGACTTACCCGTCATAAACTATAAATAACATGACACCAAGGAGTATGCAAAGCTTTCTTTTAGTGGGCTAGCTTGACTCATTTGCGAAAAGCACAAGTTATCATGAATAAACCATTTTAAGTACTTTTGCATCATCTTTGTTATAACATGTTAATCTAGGTAAGCACCTATGCTAAAGCAATCACTTGATTAACCATTAACATCAAAGTTACCATCTCAGGTTTAGCATTTCCAACATAATCCACATAACCATATGTGTTCCATCATCATTACTACGATGCCGTAGCTCAAGTCAAGTGCTCACTATCTAGGAGCGATGGCGATTCGAATCGATTCCTAACCAGCTGGTGATTTATTCCTTACACAAACCACACTCACCGATCAAGTGAGCTACAGATCACTAATGACACCATTCAGGTAAACATCGCGGTATAATAATCATGGACCACACTACTCAGGGCCTCCCGACTGCTAGGAATCAGGACCTAGCCAGCCCTTGGACCCGCTCTTCGTTCCCCCATCTTACCCCCTTCAGCACCAGTCTGCCAGCCTGAGTTTATCCTTGCCTCAATAGTGTCACAAGCTTCGCGGTCGAAAGGTACGTTATTCGGCCAGCTAAATGTGAGGCACGCGTTCAACATGACAAGAGGGACGAGCAATGTTCGGTCCTTAACCGACATAGATGGAATCACTATAGTCCAAAACCCTAAAAGACTCTGTCCGGTCTCCATTTATCCATCAACACTTGGTTATTTTCCATGACAACAATTATAGCCAACCATAACTAGGTATCCACCTATATCTCGCAGGTGACAGGAAAGTACCTGACTTCTATCGGTCTAAGCATGGCTAAGCAATACTTTTGATCCGGAACCAAAAAATAGGATTCTAGGCATATTTACATGACAAGGAAAAGCTATATATGCAGCAAGTGTTTCCAATCAACTCCTATAATTTAATGCAATAATACATACATAACATATATATACTCAATTGCTTTTATAAAGTAGGAGGCTTAAAATGCTCTAGGGCTTGCCTAGGATCGAACACTTAGGTTAGTGTTTGACAGATGACACTCGCCTGGCGAGCATCTCCCATCCCAGCACTTGCTTAGTCCTTCCATCTTCGGGATAGGTCCACCGAACACCGTCTTCGGGTTTGGCTCCAACATCTCATCCTTCACGTGGTGCATCTAGCGTACCTAGATGAGATGCAAGATGCATGCGCATGAATACGATGAATGGTAAACCAAGATGCTTCACATAAGCATTCAAACAAACACAAGATTAAGCAAGACATAGACACCAATAGCTATTTAACTAACATCACACAACCAAGTATAGAGGGCAAGAACATCAAGAATAACACAAGTTTAACAAGATCACAAGTATCTTAACTTGACCATCATCAAGGGCATAAGCCACACTTAGCAACAAAGGGGGTAAACGACCACAACTAGCATCTGTCCATTTCGGGACTACAAACAACAGCTGCATGTTTGGATCATAACTGGAGTTATACAAATCCAATAGCCATGCAACAAGACATTATACAATGCTTATGCAATTATCTAAAACTCTTTTATTAAAACCCAGAGCTGATTCTAAAGCTAACCGAGCCAAAACATAGCAAGAAGCAAATCTGCACAAGAGATGGACAGAAAACTGACATCAACTTCACAGATGCATAACTAGAGTTCTATTCGTCCAATAAGGGTGGTTCTTAACTTTGTAGAAAGCTTATTAAGTTAGCTACAAAGTTGTTATATCATCTAAAGGTGATTCCACCGATAAAAGGGCCAAACAACACCAAGAATGCATCTCTATCCAGATTTGGACTGAAACTGCCATCCCAATTGGAAAAGCTATAACTAGAGTTCTAGACCACCAAAAGTGGTGATCCAAGACAATTTAGAAAGCTTATGAAACTTCCTTCAATTAATCTATTATCACCAAAGCATGATTCCATATGTAAATAAGCCAACTAATGCAGTCATTCAGATCTGTCCAGAGAACAAGCAAAACCTGACAGCAGACTTATAAAATCTAAAACTCAAAAACCATCAGACCTAAAATCATGAAACTTTAACACAAGCTATAACACAAATTCTCCTACAACTCTTGTATTCACCACTTTCACATAAAACATTATTTTAATGCTTAATTTAAGCATAGCTCATATTAAAGCATTTATTAAGCACTCAAGCAAGGTGAATCAAAAACTAGACCATAATGCATCTAATGACCATGAAATTTTTACCACACATAAAACATCACATAAGTAGTATGCTAGAAAAATTTCACTTCATTTGGAGCCACAGATCTGCAGTTATGAAAAAGACAAAACACACCTAGCCTTAAAACCTAACTGCATAAATCTATTTTTACAGAGAAAACTTTAAACTAAAACATGCCACATTATAGATCTCCTGCATAGAGAATTTCACAAGGATTCCAAAAAGTCCTCATTTGATATTTTATGAATTTCCTATGATTTACTATGCATTTTCAAAGTTTAGTCAAAACTACAACAAACAGGTCCTTCAGGCACGATTCATATGAGTCTAGGGCTATGCATATAGGTCCCTCCCTTAAGTCAAATTGCTGTAGGAGGACCCTGGTCGTGATTTCAGTAGGGGGGTCATTGGGAGCTCGCAGATCTCGATCGGGAAGGCTCATCAGCGGTGATGGAGTGGTCGGCTACCTGCGTGGGGTCTGTGCGCACTCGTAGATGGCCTAAGTTCGGCTCGAAGCCGCCCATGGTGGGCTGCCTGCGTGCAGCCGCAAGCAACGGTAGCTGCTCACGACGGCGGTGCAACAGAGCGGTGGAGGCAGTTGGAAAAATGTCATGAGGGAGGCGGCGCTACCTGAGGAAGGCAATGGCTGCGCTGGCGGGATGTGAGGGCACACGGTGGAGTGGGAGCAGGTAATGGTGGAGCTCCAAGCTTGGCAGCCATGGTGAGCTTACGCTCATGCAGCAGTGGTGCTAGCGATGGGAGGTAGCAAGGTGATCATGACCGAGGGCGCAGATGAGTGAGGTGTGCAAGGGGCTTGGCCTCCACTTCCCGCGGACGCAGGAGAACAGTGGTGACGCTGCGAGCTCCGTCTTGTCGCTCATGGCGATGGCAAGCGCACGAAGCAGAGCGAGAGAAGGGCGAGAGAGGGGGCAAGTAGTGAGCGAGAGGGAGTGGGGAGATCAGGTGCTCACTTATGGAGGAGGCAGAGGTGAATGGACGCGCATCAGCAATGCTAGGGCGCGCTCTGTGCATGGAAGACACGTGGTCATTTCATCGAGCACGTGGCGGGCAACAAACAGGGCAAAGTGGGCAGCGATTTGGGCCATATCTGGGCCGATTTGGACTATGGGCTCCAAAGCAAAGTTGCAGCCCACGCGACACTCTATCATTTTTGTTAAGACCACTCTATCATTAGAGCTATGGATTAAGAGATGATTAGCTCCTAATTTAGCAATGTCAACCCATTAATGACCAACAAGGAAACTCAAATTTGATGATCGAAATGAAGCCAAACTCACACTATATTCTCTGAGTCAGTTGAGGGAGCGATGAATGCGATAGCTGACTCTGTTGGCTCAATGTTCTTGATGATCATTAGTTAATGGAACCTTCAAATCCAAGGGACAACAGTCATCAGGGTTGAATCTGATGCAACCTCTTGGGTAAAACACATGGAAGGTGCCAAAGACATGTCAGCATTGGAGAACCATTACTGAGGAAGGATGGTAGTGAGGTCTGTAGGACAATAAAAGTCGCAAGTATCCACCAAACTCTAGGAAATAGTTCACTACCGAGCAACTTGAATACAATTTCCTTCATGGCATAGTTGCACAATTAGTTGGGTCAATGTACACGGTAGCAAAATTCATCTTCTTGAACTACATTAGATATTGATGCTTTTTTCCTAAGGTCAACCAATATCTCAAAACCATAATCCAAAAATTTGCGGTTTGACACCTTCCCAAATGCTTTCGACTTGCAACGTCACAATTTGACTTGTAGAACACCTTGACTGCTCAACCATTGCTGTTCAAAAGGGCAAAAGCAAGGCACATAGGGGTGCAAGGAGTCCTCACAGGAGTATCTAAGGGTTTTCTAATAGCAAGACACTTACCAGTTGTAAATCCTTGGCATGAATTACAAACACAACCTTCTAATGCAACGGAGGATCGCAGTCATCAGAGAAATTGCAAATTTTGTACCCTTTTGTTTTTAGTTCATATCTCAGAAACTGCTACTCTAATATGCACAAATTTTGGTGGCCAGGTAGATCCACGGGTCTTCTAACCACTCACCAAAATTCAGCTCAAATAGATATCATTTGACTATCCAAACAATCCATCCACCATAATAGCTTTGTTCTAAAATGGCAGCAAACCAAGCTGACAAGACATCTCTCAATCCTATGTTTTACTCAACCAATACTCAAACCAACTTTAGACATTGAAGGGTCCTAAACAAGGAATGAGATCACCAAGTTTGGGGTCAATCCAACTTTGTTTGAGTCACTAATAGCCGGCTAGAAGATAACCGGTGTAGTGCCACAAAATCTGGACAGATTTCATGTTCTTCCTTCTCTTTGCTTCATGGGTTGAGGTGTGTGTTTTGCATCCTCTAACCTTTCCCTTAGCAGCAGCAACCTTCTCCCTGAGGATGGAGGCTAGGGTTTTCCTCACATGCTTCTTAGGTAACACTTCAACCGTTGATGTAGACACCAACTTGACGATGCACAAGCATTGGACTTGTGGCTATTTTCGTAGAGCACAAAGCATTATTCCACATGGAGGGCACTACTACACAACTGACCTTTCGTTGATCGCCCAAAATGCCTTTAGTCTTGGTGATTTCGGCGACCAGGACTAAATAGACTTTTAGTTCTGGTTGGTGTTACCAACCAAGACTAAAGGTCCCTTGCTAACGGCTCTGTTGTCAGGCGCTGTCGGGAGGGACCTTTAGTCCCGATTGGTAACACCAACCGGGACTAAAGCCCTGCCTTTAGTCCCGGATGGTTCCACGGACCGGGACTATAGCTTTTGTCCCGGTCCGTGGCACCGACCGGGACTATAGGATTGGGTTTAGTCCCGGTTGGTGTTACTAACCGGGATTAAAACCTCCCCCTATAAATTGAACCTCCCTCTTCTTCCTCCCTGCCCGAGCCCTTCCTTATTCATGTTCTTGTTGCTTGTTCTTCCATTGTTCTTGCTTGTCTCATCTCCGGTGATCAATCCACTTCAAACGCTTCTACGCCGTCGTCGATTTGTTTGAAAGGTTGCTAGCTTCATCCTCCTATGTTTTAGCAGCACCATATGTAAATCCATGTTATATATGGCTATTTTATTTCATATTGCTAGCTCCAATCACTTTTCATGTTTGAATTTTTATGAACGATGCTAATTATAGTACCTAGAAAGTAGTATACACATATAATATTTAGTTCTATTATAGACTTTTTAGGATACTTTTTACTTTAATTTGTTCATGTTCTCATTTTAAAATATTAAATAATGTTGATTCTTTGTAATTTTCAAACAAATTTATTTTAACTTTAAAAATTCTTCAAATTAATTTTATTTAGAGATAAAATTACACCTTTTAATAGAAAAATACAAATTTTATGATTTTGCTATCTTTTTATTAATGTCCACAAATTAATTTTATGAAATGATGAACCACTTATAAAATTTTGAACTCAATTAGACAAGGTTGTGTCGTGCTCTTTTCTCATGCTGGGCTTTTAATTATGTGATGCCATATAATGCAGATAATGACACGCCATTGGATGTACAATGTCGATCGCCGCTCCAACGAGTTCATTGAGGGCGTGCGAGAATTCTGCAGAGTGGCAGAGGAAAACAAGCGGGATGGTTTTATGTGCTGCCCATGTGCCGTGTGTATGAATTTGAAAGAATTTTGTAGCTCAAGAAGTATTCACTTGCACTTGTTCAAGTCGGGTTTCATGCCAAACTACATTTGTTGGACCAAGCATGGAGAGACCAGGGTTATGATGAAAGAAGGTGAAGAAGAACAAGCGGACCCTGATGATGTTTTTGCTCAATATTGTGACTTCGCGATGGAGGAAGTTGAAGAAGAGGCGGATGCAGAAAACAGTATCGCTAAAGATGATGATGCTCTTGGTGATGTCATTCGTGACGCACAGAGAGATTGTGAAAGTGAAAAGGAGAAGGCTAAGTTTGACCAAATGCTACAGGATCACAAGAAGTTACTCTACCCGTCGGCCGAAGATGGGCAGAAAAAGCTAGGCACGACACTGGAGTTGTTACAGTGGAAGGCAGATAATGGTATATCTGACAAGGCATTTGGGAAATTACTGAAGATCCAAAAAAAGATGCTTTCGAAGCCTAATGAATTGTCCACCACTACATACGAAGCAAAAAAGATCGTCTGCCCTTTAGGATTACAAATCGAGAAGATACATGCATGTCCTAATGACTGCATCCTATACCATGGCGTTCATGAGAATTTAGATGAATGCCCTATTTGCCATGCGTCACGGTACAAGATCTTGCGAGATGATCCTGGCGATGTTGAGGATGAAGAACATCTGAAGAAGAGAATCCCTGCCAAGGTTATGTGGTATGCTCCAATAATTCCATTCCTAAAATGACTATTCAGAAACAAGGAGCACGCAAAGTTGTTGCGATGGCACAAAGAAGACCGTAAGGTGGACAACATGTTGAGACACCCTGCACATGGATCCCAGTGGAGAGAAATAGATAGAGAATTCCCAGACTTTACAGATGACGCAAGAAACCTAAGGTTCACATTGAGTACGGATGGATTTAATCCTTTTAGGGACCAGAGCTCTAGTCATAGCACTTGGCCCATTACTCTATGTATCTACAACCTTCCTCCATGGTTATGCATGAAGCAGAAGTTCATTATGATGCCAGTGCTCAGCCAAGGCCCAAAGCAACCTGGCAATGACATCGATGTCTACCTGAGGCCATTAGTTGAGGAACTCTAGCTGCTATGGAGCAAACTAGGTGTGCGTGTGTGGGATGAGTACAAACAGGAAGAATTCAACCTGCGAGCATTGTTGTTCATGACAATCAATGATTGGCCAACTCTAAGTAATCTTTTAGGACAGACAAATAAGCAATATAATGCATGCACCCATTGTTTTGGTGACCTTGAGGCTGTCTATTTAAAAAAATGTTGAAAGGTCGTGTACCTTGGCTATCATCGATTTCTTGCTAAGAACCATCAGTTGAGAAAGAAGGCAAACATTTTAAAGGTATGGCAGAACACCGGTCCAAGCCAGGCAACCGAGATGGGGCAGAGGTATTCAAGATGGTCATAGATTTGAAAGTAGTGTTTGGAAAGGGACAAGGCAGTGAACCTGTTCCAAAAGACGCTTTGGGGCATGCCCCAATGTGGAAAAAGAAGTCAATATTTTGGGACCTACCATATTAGAAAGACCTTGAGGTCCGCCACTCGATCGACGTGATGCACCTGACAAAGAATCTTTGTGTCAATCTCCTAGGGTTCATGGGTGTGTTTGGAAAGCCTAAGGATACCCTTGAGGCATGAGAGGACTTGAAGCGCATGAAAGAACGAGACAACCTGCATCTAGAGAAGACAGATGATGGACGTCATTACTTAAGACCTGCTAGCTACACTCTTAGCAATGAGAAGGAAAGCATGTTTGAGTGCCTAAGCAGCATCAAAGTCCCATATGGGTTCTCCTCCAATATAAAGCGTATAATAAATGTGCTGGAGAAGAAATTTGTCAACTTAAAATCGCACGACTGCCACGTGATTATGACACAACTGCTTTTGGTTTCCTTAAGAGGAATTCTACCTCCACATGTACGTTTGGCCACCGTGAAGCTATGTGCATTCCTCAATGCAATTTCTCAGAAGGCAATCAATCCTTTTGATCTAGCTACTCTACAGAATGATGTGGTTCAATGTCTTGTCAGCTTTGAGTTGGTGTTCCCTCCATCCTTCTTTGATATCATGACACATCTCCTAGTTCATCTGGTCAAAGAGATTAATATCCTGGGTCCTATGTTCCTACACAACATGTTTCCCTTAGAGAGATTTATGGGTGTACTGAAAAAATATGTTCACCAGCGGGGTCAGCCAGAAGGAAGCATTGCCAAGGGATACGAGACAGAGGAGGTCATTGAGTTCTATGTGGACTTCATTCCTGACCTTGACCCGATTGGTCTTCCTGAATCATGGTATGAGGGGAGACTTGGTGGAAAGGGTACACTAGGAAAGAAAACATATATCAGCTAGGGTGATGATTCTTTTAATAAAGCGCACTACACAGTTCTTCGAAACTCCACTATGGTGGAACCGTATATTGAGAAACACATGAATTTTGTACGATCTAAGAATCCTAGGAAGAATGAGGCTTGGATTACGCGTCATCACATGGAGACATTCGGTGATTGGTTGCACAAAAAATGTCAAGGTGATAAAACTATTGGAGATAAACTGTATTTGTTGGCTAGGCAACCAGCGTGGCACGTCCTCACGTACAAAGGGTACAAGATAAATGAAAATACATTTTACACCGTATCCCAAGATAAAAAGAGTACCAACCAAAATAGTGGTGTCCATGTGGATGCTACGGAACTGAATGGGAACATAAACACATATTATGGTCGCATAGAGAAGATTTGGGAACTAGACTATGCACATAATTTTAAAGTCTCTCTATTCTGATGCCAATGGGTGAAGATGAATGGAGGGGTATCAGTCGATAAGGAGTACAGAATGACAATAGTGGACCTCAATAATATTGGGTATAGAAATGATCCATTCGTCCTTGCTGCTGATGTGAATCAGGTGTTCTATGTGAAAGACATGTCTACAAAACCCAAGAGAGGGAAACACGATGAGAAAAAAAAACCAACGAGCCAAAGCGCCACATAGTTCTTACAGGGAAAAGAAACATCGTGGGAATTGAAGACAAGTCAGACGTGTTAGAGGATTATTAAAAGGATGAACGAATCCCACCCTTCTGTGTGGCCAAAGACCCAAGCATCTTGCTCGCTCCTGAGGACACTCCATGGTTACGAAATGATCATAACCAAGGGCATTACGTCAAGAAAAAGTTTACCACTGTGCCTGCTTGATATAGGTAGTGATCTCAAATTAATAATGTGTATTTGACATCTTGTGTAATATAATTGTAACATTATGTGTTGAAAATTCAAATTTGAGTGGTTCAAACTTTGCTATAAGGGGGAATTGTGGATTTTCAACTACACTTTACCAATACTTTTTCAAATGCAAAAATGGTCTACGTATGAAATGTAGACCTTGATGAGTGGAACAATATTGGTATTCATGACTTTTCCAGTCGAGATCATCCAGTGTTCCGAAAACCGGCGTTTGGCTATGAATTCTTTCAAAATTCAAAATTGAGTGGTTCAAACTTTTATAAATGAAAAGTTGACCATTAGACCAAATGTAGGTCTTGATGAGTGGAACAAACTTTGTATTCATGAGTTTCCCATTCGAGTCCATCCAGGGTTCAGTCAAAGTGTGTGTTTCTAAAAACCAATGTTTTGACTTTGGTCAAACTTGGTTAAATGACCTATTTGATGACTTCAAATGAAAAACTTTTAAATACCAAGTTGTTAGAGATCATCAAGATCTACATTTCATACATGGACCATATTTTCATCTGGATAAATTTTAGCAAGTCCCAGGCACATGTTTTCAAAATCGAAGACGGGTTTTGGACAGGCTTGGTCAAATGACAGACTAAATGACTTGAAATGAAAAACTTTGGAATACCAAGTTGTTAGAGCTCATCAAGATCCAAACTTTTTATATAGACCATTTTTCCTATTTGAAAAAGTTTAAATATACAATACTCACCAAATCTTGAATCTCACACAAACTATATGAAACTATATGTGGGAATTATGGATTTTCAACTATACTTTGCCAACACTTTGTAAAATGCAAAAATGGTCTATGTATGAAATGTAGATCTTTATGAGTGGAACAAACTTTGTATGCATGAGTTTTCCAGTCGAGACCATCTAGGGTTCTGAAAACCGGCGTTTGGCTATGAATTCTTTTAAAATTCAAAATTGAGTGGTTCAAACTTTTACAAATGAAAAGTTGACCATTAGACCAAATGTAGGTCTTGATGAGTGGAACAAACTTTATATTCATGAGTTTTCCATTCGAGACCATCCAGGGTTCGGTCAAAGTGTGTGTTTCTAAAAACCAATGTTTTGACTTTGGTCAAACTTGGTCAAATGACCTATTTAATGACTTCAAATAAAAAACTTTTGAATATCAAGTTGTTAAAGCTCATCAAGATCTACATTTCATACATAGACCATATTTTCATCTGGATAAATTTTAGCAAGTCCTAGGCACATGTTTTTAAAATCAAAGACAGGTTTTGGTCAGACTTGGTCAAATGACAGACTAAATGACTTGAAATGAAAACTTTGGAATACCAAGTTGTTAGAGCTCATCAAGATCCAAACTTTTTTATAGACCATTTTTCCTATCTGAAAAAGTTTAAATAAACAATACTCATCAAATATTAAATTTCACACAAACTATATGATAATATATGTGGGAATTGTGGATTTTCAACTACACTTTGCCAACACTTTGTCAAATGCAAAAATGGTCTATGTATGAAATGTAGATCTTGATGAGTGGAACAAACTTTGTATTTATGAGTTTTCCAGTCGAGACCATCCAGGGTTCTGAAAATCGGCGTTTGGCTATGAATTCTTTCAAAATTCAAAATTGTGTGGTTCAAACTTTTACAAATGAAACGTTGACCATTAAACCAAATGTAGGTCTTGATGAGTGGAACAAACTTTGTATTAATGAGTTTTCCATTCGAGACCATCCAGGGTTCGGTCAAAGTGTGTGTTTCTAAAAACCAATGTTTTGACTTTGGTCAAACTTGGTCAAATGACCTATTTAATGACTTCAAATGAAAAACTTTTGAATACCAAGTTGTTAAAGCTCATCAAGATCTACATTTCATACATGGACCATATTTTCATCTGAATAAATTTTAGCAAGTCCTAGGCACATGTTTTCAAAATCAAAGACGGGTTTTGGTTAGACTTGGTCAAATGACAGACTAAATGACTTGAAATGAAAAACTTTGGAGTACCAAGTTGTTAGAGCTCCTCAAGATCCAAACTTTTTTTATAGACCATTTTTCCTATTTGAAAAAGTTTAAATAAACAATACTCACCAAATATTAGATTTCACACAAACTATATGAAACTATATGTGGGAATTATGGATTTTCAACTACACTTTGCCAACACTTTGTCAAATGCAAAAATGGTCTATGTATGAAATGTAGATCTTGATGAGTGGAACAAACTTTGTATTCATGACTTTTCCAGTCGAGACCATCCAGGGTTTCGAAAACCGACGTGTATCTCTGAAAATTTTAAATTTTTAAATTTAGACAATTAATGTTGCGCATTTGGATAATTATTATTGAAGAAACAAAAGTTTAATGTCCAAATGACCCAAAAACAAATTTTCTATCGAAAGCCAACAATTTTATATATTTTAATTGCGCATTATATTTTTGCATTAACACAATATTCATTATAAATAACATTTATTTTGGATAATATGAAATATTTGAAAAAAATAGTTTTTACAATTTATGTAATGCACAATAGAGTCAAACTAAACTAATGTGTATTTTTTGAAAAAATTTATGATAAATATTTAATTTACTATGCATTTAGAAAGATAAATGGAAAAAAAGGTGAATAATAAAATCCACCAAATTCTGATGCTAGAATTTGGTGGAGGGACCTTTAGTCCCGGGCCTGGCCACCGCCCGGGACTAAAGGGGTTTTAGTCCCGGTTCCAGCCACGAATCGGGACTAAAACCCCTTTAGTCCCGGGCGGTGGCCAGGCCAGGACTAAAGGTCCCTGGCCTATAAAGCCCCACCTTCTTCCTCCTCCCCACCCGCGCGCAGACACAAGAACCGCAACCTCGATCTCGATCTCCCGAGCACCATCGCGCGCTGCCCCGAGCGCCGCCCCAAGAACTGCCGCGCGCCGCCAGGTTGGTCTCCACGCGCGTCCGTTGGGCGCTGCTACTGCCCCAAGGCCGCTGCTGTTGTGCCCCATTGCCGGAGCCGAGCTACTGCTTCCGACGCCACCGCGCTGCTGCTTCCGGCACCGGCGCCCGCCTACGGCAGATATATATAAGTTAATATACATGTTGTGTCCATTTTGGAAGCCTCAACCTTAGCACTTAATTTTGCATGATAATTGTGTTGACGTTATCATTTTTAGCCCTTCTTCACTCTTCCTCACTACCTGCATATACATATCTAGGAAAACTATTGAACCTAAAATTTGAATAGTTTTTCCATGAGTTAAAATTATCTATTTTAATTAAGAAATACAACTTGTGATAGACTTACTTGTTATTAGATGTATTAAGTTAGTAGGAGTTGTTCGATACCGTTGCTGCATGATTACCTTGATCTACACTTATATCCAAATGATATCCCACTAATATGTGTAAGTCGATCTCTTATGCCTAAGCCCTAAACTGTAAACCATAAACCCTAAACCCTAAACCCTGAACTGTAAACCCTAAATATTTTTGCAGAAATGGCCGACCCGAGAGAAGGCAAAGAAATATTGTTGAACATGATCCACGGTAGCGCTGAAGAAGGTCGTTATGATGATCATGAAGGCAATGAGAACCCTGAGGGCATCGATGACGGTTCTCAGTACTTGGTTGACCCGAATGACCAAGACAATGTTAGCGAGGTCTGTAATATATGCAACCTCCTATGTTTATATACATGAAATTAAAAAAAATTCCTTTATTAATTGTCTTGTTTCTACCTACATAGCCCTCTGTCTCAACAACAACCACGGGGACCAGCAGAAAAGTACGAGGCCCAAAGAAGCCGATGGAAGGCTGGTTGGTTATCATGGATTTCGATGAGAGAATAGGCCAGCCACGTGGACCCCATGCAAGGGCCTTTGTCAACCACTTAGGGTACCTTTCCTGGGATAGGATCCCGATCAATGTCCATGAATAGAAGAAAAATAAGCAACGCCCAGAAATCAGTTATGTCTCCGATCGTGACAAGGAACTAGTTTGGGGTGACGTGTTGCAACATTTCATGCTAGACACAAACGATGAACAGTTAAAGGAAAGAGTTCGGGATTGGTCTATAAAGAAGACGGCCACACAATTCCAGTGCTATAAGAAGAATATATATAACGACTATATAAAGAAGAACAAGACTCTAGATTTCAACTGTAGGCACTTTGTCAAGTTGCGGCTGTTTTGGGATGAGTTTGTATAGTTCAAGATGTCAGAAAGAGGGTCAACAACGGGCGAGAAGGAACCAAGAGAATGCTTGACATAAGACCTACCACCATAGGATGGGATCAGGTGGCTACCCTACTGCCATTCCTAAGTGGGAAAAAGCCGAGCAAGAGCTAATTGATAGGGGGTTGGTGCCAGAATCCCTCGACTGGCCTGAGCGCGCCAAGCACTGGTTTTTTTGCTCATGGAGGCTGCCTAGACCTAGAGACCGGAAAGGTCATGTATGGGGAACGCATCCAAGCTGTAGCAGAAAGATTTCATCAAGCCCGCTCCGTCGCTCAAAGTGGAGAGTGGCAGCCGAACAGAGATAAAGATGAGCTGACATACGCCCTAGGGAACCCTGAGCACAGTGGATGGACGAGAGGCTATGGCTCCATTTCATGGGAGCTTGCCTTCCCTCAGGACAGAGAAACTTATAGAAGCCATCAGAGAAAGAAGGAAGAGGACAGGGAACGGCTACGCCAGTTGGAGGCTGTTATAAAGACTAGTGAAGTGGCTCATAAGGCACTAGAGCAGGAGGAAGCGCTTAAGGTCACTATGAATGAGCAAATTAGAAAGGCTGTGGAGGAAGTTGTAAGTTCCCACCTCCAGAGCTTGTCATAGCCGGCCGCCAACATCAGCCCCGGCTCAGCTCAGTTGAAAAGCAGTTGTGCTTCTACGGAGGTGCCTATGAGGCAAGATGATGACACAGGGATGCGCTTCCCGGTGGATGACGTCACCGCTCCATTGACGTCCTGTGAGCTGCATATTCTGGAGGGGAATGCCACAGTCAAGGTGGCTACCGGTGTTATATCTCCTATCGACCCCACCAAGGCACCAAGGATCCACTTGGTCGTAATACCACCCGGATATGCTAGTGTCTCAGTGGATAGAGTGGTCAAAGGCCATGAAAATGTGGCTCTGGATATCGAAGGTGGTGATGGGGAGAAGACCCTAGGTGAAGCGGAGAAGACATTCATATGTTGGAAGAAACGGTACATCATTATTCCTAGGGCGCCGCCACCACAACCGAACCCTAGGTGTGGATGATTGTGAACGCAATTGCTTTTCAATAATTATGTACTGTATCTAATTACGGTTCACTCATGTATATACCTTGTTCATTTTTTTCAAATCCAGGACCTTCACAAGTCCGTCTATCCATTCACCACATGACCACAGTGCCGTGGGACACGACGACGACGACGATTTCATACAAGCAGACAAGGTTGCATCCCCATCGCTGGCTGTATCTCCTCCATGACATACTCCAACGCTGCCAGTGGCCCAATCTCCTCCACAACAGCAAGCTCCAACCGTGCCTCCGCCAATGCCGACAACGGCCGCCTCATCGGCACCGGCTGGTCCATCGAGGAACAAGAGGCCCGCTGGCTCACAGAGATCGGTCCCACCACCTTCGCTGAAGAAACAAGTTGTGGTCATGAAGATCCCAAAGATGACCAAGCTTCCATATGAGAAGACTGATGAAGAACTTAATGCTTCAGTCAAGGTAGAAGTGAAAGCATTCTTTGAAAAGACCAAAGCTGACGCACGAGCAAAGCAAGAGAAGCCATACCTAATGTATCCTCGTGTAAAGCTACGTCAAGTGGTGCAGGCTATGCAAGACGAGAAGCATGCCGCTAGTAAAAAACCAGCGCCGCCACTATCAGACTATGAGCGAACTATCACAAAGAAAATCAAGGACAAAAGGAAACAGAAGGTGGTCGGGAAAGATGTTGCACAGCTCGGCCAATAAGCGCAGCAATCAGTGCCGCCACTAGTGGTTGAGAATCAATATGGTTCCAACATGAACTTGATACAAATGTCGGTACCTAATGATGTGGACTTAGATGAACTCACCAAGTGGATGAATGTGACTGGGCTTTCATTAGAACAACTTCTCGGTCAGGAGGAACTGACAACTGTTAAAGAGGCCAAAGTTGTTGATGAATGGCGGAGGAAGTACGTATATGGCAGGAGTCTATGCGTCCCTGCAAAGGTAAAAAATCTTGGTACACAAATGTACAAGCTGCACGAGTACTACTTGAGATTCTGTGCACAACATCAAAGTGAACAATATCTGGGCATCCAAGTCAGAGATCGTCACTACTTCCGTGGAGATGACATCATCTGGGTACAGTTTAGTGAAATACACCAGCTTCTCTATATGGATGCTCTTGACAAATCTCTCATAAGCTGCTACTATCTGTAAGTGATTCTTCCTTTTAATCAATAATCCCACTCTAGCATATGTACGTATTCGTAATAACTATGCTCACGATGTGCAGACACATGATGAGAGAACTCAGATTGAAACAAGACGATCGAATTAGTTTTATCGATCCGTATGTCATGTACAAGGACACAAAGACTAAAGATCCATTCAATCTGAAGATCAAGGAAATGGAGAAAAACCTCCGAAGGTTCTTTTATAACCAAAGGCATAAGGAGTTGATACTCTTCCCTTACAATATGGGGTAAAGTGTTGTGTTATATCATGTCTTAGTCAATCCAACATTAATATATATATATATAAGTTGACTCTATAAACAAATGCAGGGATCACTGGATACTCATTGAGATTAAGATCAAGGAACAAACTATAAATGTGTGGGACTCAATGAGAAAAGAGCTGGCAATGTACCAAGACATGATAAACATGATCCAGAGGTAAGTTCTATCATTCGTTAATTATCCTTACCTGCTCCTTTAATTTACTCTGCTATACCTAATCAACGACTGACTTATTGGGCAGGGCTTGGGCTTGGCTACAACAAAGATATCGTACGGATCTGAAAGTGCCACTCCCCCCTCCTATTCTACATAAGTGGGTGTCTAGACAACCGTACGGAACCAATTTATGTGGATACTACGTTTGCGAGTACATGCGGTGTAGCAAATTTACACCTGCTAAAGAGATGCTAAAAGTAAGTAACATGTGTATACAATAAATTCATATCTTATTTATTTGTTGAAACTAAATAAATCTTATGTATATTAATATCTTTTCCTTTAATTAATGCAAATGGAAGGAGTGGGAATTGAAAGAACAAGTGTTCAAGCACACAATACTCATCGCAATCCAGGAGACAATCGCAGGTTTCATCAACGATCATGTCATCCCGGAAGACGGTGAGTTCCACCACAACCCTAGGTTGAATTTGAAGAGTCCAAACAAGAACAAACACTTGTATGAGCTTTGAGTGGTGGACAAACATTTATGTAACTCATTAACCGGTGGCCGAACACTTGATTACTTGTATATTATTGTAAATGTAATGTGTATGTACGTATATGTATAGCTCTATAATAACGCTTATTATTTGTGTGCAATAATAACGCTTAGTAGCAGCGAATAATAAATTGGAAAACAATATAACTCAAAACCAAAATCAATAATGAATTGGAAAGAAAAAGGAAAAAGAATAAAGAACCTTTAGTCCCAGTTGGTAATACCAACCGGGACTAAAAGGTGCTGCGCCACGTCGATGCCTGGCAGCAATACCAACCGGGACAAAAGGTCTCCCTTTAGTCCCGGGCCTGAGAACCGGGACTAAAGGTGGGACATTTAGTCCCGAAACCTTAGTCTTGGCTCGTAGCCCGGGACTCGAGGTCCTTTTGGACCGGGACTATAGCCCCGTTGTGCAGCAGTGGGGCATCCCTACGTAGATAAGGAACCATTCCTGAATTAATCACCATCACTTCATCCAAAATAGTCTTGAACAAATCCATTTGTGGTACCTAGGGGCACAATGATGTTGATCAAAACTAGGGACATGCTTTCTCTAGTTCTTCACTTAGCTAATACAGCATCTTGTACTATATGCGTGTTTGTCCAAGATGGAATTGACTTTATAGCACACTCGGAGAAGATGCAACACCTGCATTGCTGACTGGCTTCATGGCTTCTTCGCTTACTATTGTTCAATGAGACATAACCATCATAGCTATCGAAGAATCTTTACTTGGCTGAAGATTATCCTTCCTACTGGTAACTAATCAGTTGTCTCTCAACACTTAAAGTTCTAAATCTTTACTCTTGACCACAACAATAATTGCAGTCGAGGCACAAATAGGTGGTCAGCATCGAAGTCTGTAGATAAGGAGTCACACCAGAGAGGGTTGATTTTGACTGTATGACCATCATACATGCAAGGATCAAGACTTTGATAGCTAGGTCAAATGCACAATGTGACGATAGATTCTTATCCAATGGATAACTTGTCCAACATTAAGTGTTATGTGCCCCTTTGATCCAATAGGGATGACATACGTTGCTCAGTCGATGACCGACGTCATACAAGGACACTTGGGGAGAGTCACTTGTCTACCTCCTCTTATAGTCTGTCAATGTTTATGTCGGTGATTGTTCTACAAAGGTTATCCTCTTAGCTACTTCAGGAGGAAGATATACTACATAAGGTCCAAGATATGAGTCTTCAGATAAAATGTAGGGAGATAACCAAGGAAAAAAGGTCACGAGAAATAACACATTGGTTGTCATTTCATAATGGATCATGACTAGCAACCCTGATACCAGCGCATGCCGAGCAGCACAACCTTGTGTGCACGCCCACAGGAGGCTCTCGGTTTCGTCACGGCACCATAGAATGCTAATCGTAACACCATTATTAAACACACAAACAAAGTGGAATTTCGGGTGGCACCGATTGGGTGGTAAGAACAAGCATGAAACAAGGTAGGGGTAGCAATCAAAGGTAGTTACAAGGTTTAGAGTCAACAAGGAGGCGATCCGAAGATCAAAACACAGCGTAAGGGAACATAGCTTAATTGTCAAAGACAACTGAGCAGGGGACTCTTGCTTAAATTCACATATGACTTGCGTCCACCAAGGTGATTACCAGATGAAAGATTAACCTGAGATTCGGTCATGTTGGGCAACAACATGAGATCAAGACTGATAAACGTTGAGAGACAGGGGAAGTTGAGATGAGCTTAGTAAACTTCTAGAACAAAACTAATACACCAATTAGGGATTGGTTAAATAAGGTAGCCACCTGAGCTATCAAGCAGAGATTTCAAGATCAGACAACAAGAGATTAGCGTTGCCTATATCATCTGTTGGAGAGACAATCAGGAGGTCCAACATTGAATTGGGTATGGTCTCCACAACATGGCAGAGAACAACTAGGGTCAAAGGATGGCATTAACTAGAACTTAACTCGGTTGGTTGATCAAACAAGGGTCTTAACTAAAGGGTACAAACATCTATGACCTAAGCAAACATATAAGGAAACAAGCTTGGGCTTTCGGTCCAACAAGGCATAAACACACAAACATTCAAGGGCTAACAACCACGTCTACAGGCTCAGGCTCCTAAGAGAGAACCTAATTAGAGATGACAACCATGCGATTATGTAATGTGAGTGTTGTTCTAGGATAAAGCATCTTCAACACTCGTATGCTCACCGTGGACAAAAGAGGTGATAACTATGACACTACCTAGATAACAAGCTTCCACACAATCCTCACAGTTTTAAGCAGACACTTGAGAAAACCAACCAAATTAGCTTAAGCACCCAATACAAGCACAAGGCTCACACATAACAAGTATTTATCCAACAAGAACTAACTACATGTTTAGCCAAAACAAAAGCATGCTAAAGTAACCAACTTAGTATATACACAGAGCCTGGACAACAACACAACAGGCACGTTTCAACCATAATAGAAGTTGTAAGCATCAAACAAAGGTGATCCTAGACTTGTTGGAAAGCTTATTAAGTCATCTATAACTTTCTTATTATCATACTAAGATGATTCTATAGATAACAAGGCCAAACAATACAAATAAGACATCCCTATCCTGATTTGGGACAGATTCTGTCATTCCACTTCGAAAGCTCATAACTAGAGATTTAGAACACCAAAAATAGTGATCTTTAACATTTTGGGAAGCTTAACAAGAGTACTACACATATTCCATTGTACCCAAGACATGATTTCATAAGAATACAGGTGGAATAAACCAAACATTCAGATCTGTTCAGAGCATGAGCAGAACCTAACAACAAACTTCTAACATCGTTAACTCCTAAACCAACAGGCCTATGGACCTGAAATTTTAGTATGAGTATGATCAAGTTAGCTAAAACTTTGATATTTACCACATTCATAGGAAACCTTACTACAACAGAAACTGTTCTAGCAGCCAAAGTTCATTGCATACAAAACAATGTTTAACCTTGTTGTGTTAACTAGAGAGCACACAACCACATTATTCTAGTAACTCCAAGCATTATTACTTTAGACCAAACCATAATTTAGTTTAGACATAAGAATCACAATTACTTAAGTGAGACCTAAAGCATTTGCAAGAGCTTGCAGGAGCAACATATCCACCACTTGACTAAATTAGAGGACATTTATAAGTTTGAGCACGTAACCTCGATTATTTCTATCAAGGATAAGCACACACTATTTCAAGCACTTCCTATTCAAGTAACATGGAATAAGGCATTCTTGACTAACTCCACACAAGGAAGATAGTGCATCACATCAATCACAAGTTACTTATTTATTAGGACTGAGGTGAGAAGAGCATAGTTATGCATAAGGCAACAATCATGATGATGCATGCTTCATCCTATTCATCCTCACAAGATTGCTAGCCTAAGGTGGCAATCATGTTCTATGTCGGTGGCATAACATGCATTCTCTCAATATAGAGCTAGTCGTCAGCTACATTCAACTTACGCATTCGTGGTTAGCGTACCTGCAGAAAATTCATTGCAGCCCACAACCCCACAAAATGAAAATGCATTGCAGGAATTAAATCTACACCCCCCCACATATGCATATTCCTAATATACATACATGTAGTGCATACTACCCGAACCATCGTCCTATTGATGGCATAGCCACAATGGACAAAACAACCCACACATGGGGCACTGTCATATAAACATGTGTGTAACTTGTAAATAATCAAGCACCATTAAGTACTTCCCTAGACCAGCTATTGTGTTCGATCATGCTCTCATAACTCACACTTACCGAGGCATAGAGGCAAGTGATCCATACATTACCATTCAAGCAAATGACACCCATACAATAGCACGTCGTATGAGCAACAAAATAGAAATATGATGCAAGAACCCCCAAGTTAGTACTTAATAAGCCACCTAAGGGTCCTTAATTGGGCATAAAGAAAATGACCACTGGCATACTTAGATTAAAAATTTAGATTTGAACACACCTATATATATAGTTATAAGTTATCAAAAACTGACTTTTGCAAACAAAAACCTTTGTTTTAAATATACATATGACATGTTTAGTGTTGAACCTTGCTCCGATACCAGCTGTAACAAAACCACCCAAATTATAAGAACAAAAGTACAAAAACAATTGCTGGACCAATTAAATTCCCGTACTTAAGCTCCTATAACTCCGGTAGTCTAATGAAATGATGAGGGATTTCAAACCAACCAACATACAAGCCAAGATCATAGTGGTTCAACATAACAAGTCACATGTTACATCCATTTCATAAGTAATACAACATAGATCGGAGTTCAATAGAGTCATTACAACTCAAGTTCAAAAGTAGCGGAAGCAAAGTAGTTTGAAACTAACGTTATCCTTATTTCAAATACATGCCAGTACCAAGGTCAACTACCACAAAAGCATTAGAGACAAGATAACTCAGAAGGATCATGCCTATGATCACACTCCGCCACTATAGTAGGAGCCATCCAATTCTTGCAGTAGCCATGATACATCACAACCTGCAACAAGTGGGAATAAACCCTGAGTACGAGGGGTACTAAGCTAGACTTACCCATCATAAACCAGAAATAACATGACACCAAGGAGTATACAAAGCTTTCTTTTAGTGGGCTAGCTTGACTCATTTGTGAAAAGCATAAGTTATCATGAATAAACCATTTAAAGTACTTTTGCATCATCTTTGTTATAACCTGTTAATCTAGGTAAGCACCTATGCTAAAGCAATCACTTGATTAACCATTAACATCAAAGTTACCATCTTAGGTTTAGCATTTCCAACATAATCCACATAACCATCCGTGTCCCATCATCATTACTACAATGCTGTAGCTCGAGTCAAGTGCTCACTATCCAAGAGCGATGGTGATTCAAATCGATTCCTAACCAGCTGGTGATTTATTCCTCACACAAACCACACTCACCAATCAAGTGAGCTACATATCACTAATGACACCATTTAGGTAAACGTCATGGGATAACAATCATGGATCGCACTACCCAGGGCCTCTAGACTGCTAGGAATCAAGACCTAGCTAGCCCTTGGACCCACTCTTCGTGCCCCGATCTTACCCCCTTCAGCATCAGTCTGCCAGCCCGAGTTTATCCTGGCCCGAATAGTGTCACGAGCTTCGCAGTCGAAAGGTACGTTATTCAGCCAGCTAAATGTGAGGCATACGTTTAACACAGATGGAATCACTATAGTCCAAAACCCTATAAGACTCTGCCCGGTCTCCATTTATCCATCAACACTTGGTTATTTTCCATGACAACAATTATAGCCAACCATAACCGGGTATCCACCTATATCTTGCAGGTGACATGAAAGTACCCAACTTCTACCGGTCTAAGCATGGCTAAGTAATACTTTTGATCTGTAACCAAAAATAGGATTCTAGGCATATTTATGTGACAAGGAAAAGGTATATATGCAGCAAGTGTTTCCAATCAACTCCTATAACTTAATGCAACAATACATATATAACATATATACACTCAATTGTTTTTATAAAGTAGGAGGCTTAGAATGCTTCGGGGCTTGCCTGGGATCGAACACTTAGGTTAGTGTTTGATAGATGACACTCGCCTAGCGAGCATCTCCCATCCCAACACTTGCTTAGTCCTTCCATCTTCGGGATAGGTCCACCGAACACCGTCTTCAAGTTTGGCTCCAACATCTCATCCTTCACGTGGTGCATCAGCATACCTAGATAAGGTGCAAGATGCATGTGCATGAATACGATGAATGGTAAACCAAGATGCATCACATAAGCATTCAAACAAACACAAGATTAAGCAAGACATAGACACCAATAGCTATTTAACTAACATCACACAACCAATTATAGAGGGCATCCACATCAAGCATAACACAAGTTTAACAAGATCACAAGTATCTTAACTTGACCATCATCAAGGGCATAAAGCCACACTTAGCAACAAATGGGGTAAACGACCACAGCTAGCATCTATCCATTTTGGGACTACAAACAACAGCTACATGTTTGGATCATAACTAGAGTTATACAAATCCAATAGCCATGCAACAAGACATTCTACAAATCTTATGAAATTATCTACAATTCTTTTATTTAACCTAGAGCTGATTCTTATTAAGTTAGCTTTTTAGAAATCTTATTAAGTTAGCTACAAAGTTGTTATATCATATAAAGGTGATTCCACAGATAAAAGGGCTAAACAACACCAAGAATGCATCTCTATCCAGATTTGGACAGAAACTGCCATCCCACTTGGAAAAGCTATAACTAGAGTTTAAACCAGCAAAAGTGGTGATCCAAGACAATTTAGAAAGCTTATGAAAATTCCTTCAATTAATCTATTATCACCAAAGCATGATTCCATATGTAAATAAGACAACTAATGCAGTCATTTAGATCTGTCCAGAGAACAAGCAAAACCTAACAGCATACTTGTAAAATCTAAAACTCAAAAACCATCAGGCCTAAAATCATGAAACTTTAACACAAGCTATAACACAAAGTCTCCGATAACTCTTGTATTCACCACTTTCACATAAAACATGATTTTCATGCTTAATTTAAGCATAGCTCATATTAAAGCATTTATTAAGCACTCAAGCAAGATGAATAAAAAACTAGACCATAATGCATCTAATGACCATGAAATTTTTACCACACATCAAACATCACATAAGTAGCATTCCAGGAAAAATTTCACTTCATTTGGAGGCCTAGATCTACAGTTATGAAAAAGACAAAACACAACTAGCCTTAAAACCTAACTGCATAAATCTATTTTTGCAGAGCAAACTTTAAACAAAAACATGCTATATTATAGATCTATTGCATAGAGAATTTCACAAGGATTCTAAAAAGTCCTCATTTGCTATTTTATGAATTTCCTATGATTTACTATGCATTTTCAAAGTTCAGTCAAAACTACAACAAACAGGTCCTTCAGGCACTATTCATATGAGTCTAGGGCTATGCATATAGGTCCCTCCCTTAAGTCAAATTGCTGCAGGAGGACCCTGGTCGCGATTTCAGTAGGGGAGTCATCGGGAGCTCACAGATCTCGGTCGGGAAGGCTCATCGGCGGTGATGGAGTGGCCGGCTACCTGCGTGGGGTCTGTGCGCACTCGTAGATGGCCTCAGTTCGGCCTGAGGCCACCTGTGGTCGGCTGCCCACGTGCAGCTGCAAGCGACGGTAGCTGCTCATGATGGCGGTGCAACACAGTGGTGGAGGCAGTCGAAAAAATGTTGTGAGGGAGGTAGCGCTACTTGAGGAAGGCAATGGTAGCGCCAGCGGGACGTAAGGGCACATGGTGGAGTGGGAGCAGGTAATCGTGGAGCTCCAAGCTTAGCAACCATGGTGAGCGTGCGCTCATGCAGCAATGGTGCTAGCGATGGGATGTAGCAAGGCGAGCGTGACTGAGGGCATAGATGAGTGAGGTGCGCGAGGGGCTCGACCTCCACTTCTAGAGGACGTAGGAGAGCAGTGGTGACGCCACGAGCTCCGACTCGTCACCCATGGCGATGGCAAGCGCATGAAGCAGAGCGAGGGAAGGGCGAGAGAGGGGACAAGCAACATGTGAGAGGGAGTGGGGAGATCGGGTGCTCACTTATGGAGGAGGCAGAGGTGAATGGACGCGCATCGGCAATGGTGGGGCGCGCTCTGTGCATGGAAGACACGTGGTCATTTCATCGAGCACGTGGCGGGCAACAAACGGGGCAAAGTGGGCAGCGATTTGGGCCATATCTGGGCCAATTTGGACTATGGGCTCAAAAGCAATGGATTAAGAGATGATTAGCTCCTAATTTAGCAATGTCATTTCATCGAGCACGCGACACTCTATCATTTTCGTTAAGACCACTCTATCATTAGAGCTATGGATTAAGAGATGATTAGCTCCTAATTTAGCAATGTCAACCCATTAATGACCAACAAGGAAACTCAAATTTGATGATCGAAATGAAGCCAAACTCACGCCAAATTTCTCTGAGCTATTCTCCATGGCCTCCTCTCCAACTCTTATTAAGATATCAAACCAAGTTGCTTAGGAAAAACACGAGAACATGACGTGCCAACCGTCTTGTCCTTGCCGGTCCAAGTCCATGAATATGACAAAACTAGCAGTTTTGGGAATTGATTTTGAGGGTCCAAACAAGCTCCAAATCTAGTGAGACTTGATTTATTGTTTCCTTCACAAGGCGTACTCCAACTTGTATTAAGGAATCCAATTGAGCTGCCATATGAATTTGGAAGATAAAATGTCACAAACATAGCAACTCACAACTGTCAATTAAGGACTCAGAATTATTTCTAGGGCTGAAAAACAGCAGCTGATTCAAACTTTGAGCCTCTGTTTGACCTATTTCCAAGCCGATTTGGCTCTTCTTCCAAATACAAAGTTTCTTGTCCATAACATGAACTACAACTCTTATTTAAGATCCAACATCAAAACTGGTATCAAAACTATAGTTCTACTTTGATCAATGTAGCATCACGATAAAGCTGAAATTATCCTTTCTGATCCATTGGAGCATTTTCTGGGCATCTGCTTAACATGAACCTTTCATGACTTTTGTTGTAGAGTCCATCTAGAGTCTTTTGGGTGAGGTTGCAAGGTTTGGTTGATGACCTATATTGCCAATCACTTAATAGTGCAATTCAAGCACTTAGTAAAACCATTCCAACAAGGATATAAATTATCATTTCATGTGACTTTTTGACTCCAAACTTCATAAAACTTTTCTAGTGACCAATATAGATGGGTATTGACGTGAGACACATGAAGATATTATAATAACACCACCCAAGCATAAATCTTGAAAAGGGCCTATACGTAAAGCAAGGGTGAAATATCCAAGTTTAGGTTGGGGCTCATTTTCATAGGTTTGACCTTGACATCTTCATCGCCACTTAATCTGCCATGTTTGAGCTCAAACCCACTACTTAACTAGTGACAAACACTCACGGCGTTACAGCTGCCAACCTCGATCAAGCCTTTAAATGCCTATGGGCCAAGAACATCAAACTCAACCCCGAGAAGTGCGTCTTTGGGATCCTGAGGGGTATGCTACTTGGCTTTATTGTCTCTGAGCGCGACATCGAAGCCAATGTAGAGAAGATCTCTGCCATCGTGAGCATGGGTCTAATCTGGAATTTAAAAGGGGTGCAGTGAGTCATAGGATTTTTAGCGGCGCTAAGCCGCTTCATCTCATGCCTCGACGAATGAGGGCTGCCCCTCTACTAGCTTCTGAGAAAGACTGACCACACCCACCTCCGTGATCGATCCTGATGCCTCCATCAGCGGAGGTGGAGGTGCCGCACTCTCCTTGGGGAGCGCCACTTTCAGAGAGGGATCTGGCAAACCACAGCAGCTTCTCCAGCACAACCATCCCCATCTTGATGGACTTCAACACCTCTTTCCCCGGCGGATGGGGTGGGGTTAGGCGGAGGCGAAGCAGGGGTGGCCAGCATCTCCCATCCTCCCACAACTGTGGAGGCTAGAGGGACATTGCTAGCCACCTCCGAGGCAGAGACGTCCGAACCCAGCGTGTAACACCCCAGGTGTTTGTCACTCATTTAGTAGTGAGTTTGAGCTCAAACATGACAGATTAAGTGGAGATGACAAAGTCAAGGTCAACCTATGGAGATGAGCCTAACCTAAAGTTGGATGTTGCACCATTGCTTTACATATAGGCCCCTTTTCAAAATATATGCTTGGGTAGTGTTATTACAATATATTCATGTGTCTCACCTTAGTACCTATCTATATTGATCCCTGGAAAAGTTTGATGTAGTTTGGAATCAAAAAGTCACATGAAATGATAAGTTATATGCTTGTTTGGATTATAACTGAAACATGCATATGAAACAAGGAAACATGTGAACTAGTGCTTATGCAACATACAAGTACAACATGTGCAACAAACCTTTGCAACATGTGGAACAACCTAGGGAAACATGGGTAGCATGTATCTTGAAACGACCACATGAAACAACTATAGCATTTCACTGAAAGGCATGTGAGGCCTACACTTTTGTGCAACCTATGCATGGTGTGTATGTTTGGCCTCTACAACACCTTAACTACACTTAGGACACTTAATGGAACAATGTTCATATTGATCATTTTGCCTAAATGTGTTTCTAAGTGATGGTTGACCGTGTATGGACCCTAGAACCCTTTTGTTTGACCATTTCAAAAGTGGGACCTAGAAGCTTTTCATGACTGTGCACCCTTTAACAAAGTTGTAGAGAATTTTATAAGGAACAAACTTTGTTTAAGAGTCAAGTCATGAAAATGGGTGGAACATGCTCAAAAAGGGCCCACATATTAGAAATGGGGCTGAATTCAGCACTTAGACATTTAAAGCCTCGATTTCAGTGTCTTCGACATTGGCATTCCGCGTTCTCTGAAATTTGTTAAGTAACTTGAGTAGATCCAAATGTAAAAGTTGGAGCTCACATGAGAGGGAAGATCATACAAGAAGATGGCATAAGTTGCATTTAATTTTTGGCCATCAATTCTTGTATTTTTCAATCACTGTCATAACACTGACACATCAATCTTGGGAGCTAATTATATCCTAATCCAGGACACTAATGACCTTGTTCTTTAAACGAAAGTTGTAGAGCGTAACATGGGCTACAACTTTGCTTTTGGGTCCAAGATCCAACTCGGCCCGTATATGGCCCAAAAATGCGTCCCACTTTGACCACCCCGTCACCCACCACATGTTCGATAGAATGCCTCAATGGGCGCCGTGTGTCTGGGACGTGGCCGCCATGCGCAAGGTCACGCTCCACTGTGATGCCATGTGTCCCTGCCCTTCGAACGCCATGTCAAGTTGCTGCAGACGCTCCTCCACTCCTTTGGCTCACTCTCCGCGTCCCCACTCGCTCTCCTTCACGGCGGCACCGTGCGAGCGTGTCCGCCATGAGCGAGCTCATGCGCTCGTGTCCACGCCACCCGTTCTCACTGCTGCATCGGTCACGGGCCAAGTGAGGCACAGCACCACCTCTGCCTCTCCCTGCTGCACCACCGCACCACCTCCGACCTCTCCTCGCCGCAGTAGAGCGCGGCCACCGGAGCACGCCATTGCCCTGCCGCCATCGCCAGCCAAGCAGAGCTCCATGGCCGCCGCCCGACCAGCTCCTCCACACCTTCCCTGTCCCGGTCGAATACCGCCGCACCTCCACTGCCACACGCCACCCTCGAAGCGCCCTTTTTCCCGACCTCTTCCGCCGCTGTGGACGGCCGCCACCAGAGCTGCTCGCGCGCTGCCGCCAGTTGCCATGGACAGCAGGCCTTGGTCCATCTCTCGGTCATCCATGACCAGCAGCCAGGGTGCTCGGGCACTAGGATGGACGCGCGGCCATTTCTCGCCGCCGTCGGCTTCTCCCTGGCCGGAATTTGGCTCCGCCGGCGGTGCTCCTCCGACTCCCCTGTTTCCGGTGCCGGGGGGGGATGAAGGCCGTTGCCTCTCTCTGTCTCGCTCTGTGTGGGTATGACAAGCGGGCCCGGTCGAGTAGCGGGTCCTACCCGTCGGTTATGCGGTGGCTGTTTTGGGTGTGCTTTCGGGTGCACCTAGCAAATTCATTTAGGTGGGGATAATTCTGATTTTGAATTTTAGATTTCATGTAAATCTTCAAAAATCCATATCTCGTGCTAGTTAATTCCAAAAATAGCAAAAGTGGACTTTTTGAAAACCTTGAGAAAATATCTATGCAGTAGAGTCAGAAAGTGTGCATGTTTGTAAATGTTTTCTGATGTCTTTATTTAGGCTTTAAAAGTGCTCTAGAAATGCTTATAAACTTGACCAGAGCCATATCTTGAGTTTTAGAACTCCAAAAATAGTGATTCTTGTTTTGTTAAATTTGTGATGACATGTACTTGCTAGGAAAAATATCAAACACACTAGTTATTCACTGTTTTCTTAAGGTTTTGATTTGACCTTGATAATAAGGAAATCTACATTATATTGCTTGTCATTTTTATATCTTGAGTTGTGTTGCTCCAAATGATGTGAAATTTTTATGGTAGTCTTTCCATGCTATGAGTGTACTGTGGTATAAATTTCATGGTCATTGCATACTGTATGATCAAGTTATTGATTTAACTTGTTTACGGTTTGATAAATAGCTTATAAATAATATATAATTGATAAAATGGAAAAATGATGTTTCATTAGCTTAGTATTATGTTTATCTATTAGATTGATTCATGCTAGGGCCATGTGTTCATAGAAAATATGGAGTTTTATGTTTAACTTGCTCTCACATGATTTATTGTATTGGTCATTTGTCTTTTTCATAGAGGTTGATATACATATACAAATGACTTGAAATTTGTACAGTAGACTTTTGAGAGTATTTGTAGGCCACTGTAATTTAAGTATAATTTATTATGTACTATTGATAGGTGTTCATAATTCCACCTAATTATCTAAATAAAGTAAGAAAATATATTAAAAGAATTTATTTAGGAATGGGCACTATGTTTTCTGGTGTTCAATAGTCATGTATGAAATGTTGATAAAATTGGTTTTGCATAATTATATGTTTGCAACATATGTTAATAATTATTTCTTGCAATTACTAGTTTCTGGACAGTTCTGGGGGCAATGTAGATTACTCCATGTTAATGATGTTTTCTGAGCATCTTGTCTATAGCAAAGTTGTATATAATTCATGTATCTAGCTCGGGATAAAATTTGGTATCATTTGACTAAGTAGTTTTTGAGTTATAACTGTTTAAAGTCAGATCCCAGATTTGGTTGCTCTCTGTTTGGAGCAGACCAGATTCTGTAGTTTTATCTTTTTGGCCTATTTAACTTGGGAATTAGGCTTAGTGAATATTTAATGAATAGTAGACAATTTCATAAGATTTCCAGATTATCCTCTTGCATGTCATTTGGAATTGTGTAGCTTCTGGAATGATATGATTTCTAGACTGTTCATGCTAATTGCAAATCTGAGCCTTTCTATTAAGTATAGTTTGAGTTACATAAGTGTGTTGGTGTCGTTACTTGATACTTGGATTGGTACCCTGTAATCTTATAAGACTTGTGCCTTGATTGATGTGCTTGTCCTCTTCTATGTTATGCCTTAGTGAGGATTAAGTTAATTAGCTCTAGGTGTTTTTGAGAACTTTGGTATGCTTATTTGATTACTTTGTTTATTGCACTTCTATGCACTCATACATATGCATTGTTGCACCTCATTTAGGTACGTTAGATGAAGCACGTGAAGGACCTGATGTGGAGCTGAACCCGAAGATGGAGTTGGTGGATCCATCCCGAAGACAAAAGGATCGGACGAGTGCTAGATTGGAGGATGCTCGCCAAGCGAGTTCTTCTGACATACTCTAACTTGAGTCGGATCCCAGGCAAGCCCCAGAGCATTATAAGCCTCCTATCTTCAAAGCAATTATATATATATATATGTTATAATTATTGTTGCATTAAGTGTTAGGAGTTGGTTGGAAACTCTTGCTGCATTATATCATTCCTTGTCCAGATATATGAATCCTTGAATCCTACATAGACTAGGATCGAGTAGATGCATAGCCCTGCTTTAAGCGGTAGAAGTCAGGTGATTTCCTGTCACCTGCGAGATATAGGGATATTCATATATGGCACGGTTGGCTATATTTGCTATCGTGGAATGGAACCATGTGTTAATAAAATGAAATGAGACCAGGCGGGATGACGATAGTGAAGCAACAAGGCATGGAGGTCTTGGGTGTGGATCTATCCCCATCTGAGTCGTTTAAGGACCGATTCGCTGTACGTCCTTGAGTCATGTTGAACGCAGTCTAACACTTAGTTGGCCGGATAAGTCGTTCCGACCGCGAAGCCGAGTAATATGGTTCAGGCCGGGAATCGAATGGTAGGTTGCTTCTTGGAGGAGAGAAAGGATATGCTTGGGGACATTGGCGTGAGACCAAGGAGGGGTTAGAGTCCCTATCACCTGGCAGAGTGTCGCCCTTGGGGTCGCGACATCATTCGGACCCGCGATTCCTGAATCATATGAAAAGGTGGCTTGTGCGACCCTCGCAGGGGCCTGCGCGGTGAGTGTTAGAAATACCCCTCCAGCTGGATAGGAATTCGATTTGAATCGCCGTCGCTCCCGGTTAGTGAGCACTTGACTTGAGCAGCGGCAACGTAGATTCCATTAAATTGAACGGATGGTTAATTAGATCACGATGGAAAGGTTGCCTCAATTTATACCTGCTATGGTTAATATTGTTTACTCCTAATAAAGTGAGTGCTCTAGTACAGGTTCTAATATAGATGATAGGTTAATGATAATTAACTTGATGCTTAAGCATTAATGATTGATCATCTATATTAAGCTTTTTATGCAAAATGTTGTCAAGCTAGCCCCACTTTATATCAGCCTTGCATGATCCTTGGTGTCACCTTATTTCTGGTTTTTGATGGGTAAGTCTAGTTGAGTACTTTGTCGTACTCAGGGTTTTATCCCCACTTGTTGCAGGTTGTGATGTATCACGGCGACTGCAAGAGTTGGTTGGCTCCTGCCTTAGTGGCGGAGTGTGATCATGGGCATGATCCTCCTTATTTACCTTATCTCTAATGCTTTTGTTGGAAGTCGACCGGGGTACTGGCATGTATTTGAAATAAGATTTATGTTAGTTTTAAATTACTTTGCTTCCGCTACTTTTGAACTTAAGTTGTAATAACTATGTTGAACTCCGATGTAAATTGATTTACTTGTGAAATGAATGTAACATGTGACTTGTTATGTTGAATCACTATGATCTTGGCTTGTATGTTGGTTGGTTTGAAATCCCTCATGATTTTATTGGACTACCGGAGTTATATGGGCTCAAGTGCGGGAATTTGATCACTTCGGTGTTATTTTTGTACTTGTGCTCTTATAATTTGGACGGTTCTGTTACAGCTGGTATCGGAGCAAGATTCAACATTAAACTTGTCGTATGTGTATTTAAAATAGAGATTTTGTTTTATAAAATTAGTTTTATCAACTTATAGCTATATCTAGGTTTGTGAAATATGAATTCTAAACCAAGTATGCCAGTGGTCAATTTCCTTATGCCCATATAAGGATTATTAGGTGGCTTATATAAGTACTAACTTGGGGGTTTTTCATTTATGCATCTACGCCCTTGCCAAGGTATGTATGTGTGATAACTCTCCCACACTATGCTACCCAATGTGTCAGATTAGAGGTAGCCTTCATATATGAAATAGCCATATATGTCGTTAGTTTACTTTTATGCAACATCGCACCTACGCTCAGGTAAGTGTGAGTTGTGAGAGCATGACCGTCCAACCCTCGGTCTAGGGGAGAGCTAGTTTTGGTTACTGAATTATTTACATGTTACACACATGTATATATGAAGGTACTTAATTGTGGGTGATCGAATGATTCGGGTAGTTTTGGTGCTACATGTATATATACAGGGGTATATGTATATGGGAGTACTTAAAAAAATTTTACTTACTGCTTTCATTGTGTGCCATATATTGGGGAATTGTTGGGCTGCAATGAAACTTTTCTGCAGGTACGCTAACCACTAATGCGTAAGTCGAATGTAGCTGACGACTAGCTATATATCGAGAGAGTGCGTGTTATGCCACCAACATAGAACGTGATCGCCACCTTAGGTTGGCAATCTTGTGAGGATGAATAGGACGAAGCATGCATCTTCATGATTGTTGCTTTATACATGGCTATGCTCCTCTCACCCTTGTTCTATAGTAAGTAACTTGTGAGTGATGTGGTATACTATCTTCCTTGTGTGGAGTCAAACAAGAATGCTTTGTTCCATGTTGCTTGAAGAGAAAATGCTTGAGAAAAATGTGTGCTTAGCCTTACTAGAAATAAGTGTGGCTACATGCTGGAACTTAGAGATATCCTCTAGCTTAGCCAAGTGGTGGATATGTTGTTCACCCAAGCGTTTGCCAATGCTTTAGACCTCACTTAAGTAATTATGAATTCTCATGAATGAATTAAATTCGTGTTAGTCTAAGGTAACAAAATCTAGAGCTACTAGAATAACATGTTTGTGCGCTCTCTTGTTAAGTAGAACAAAGGCAAGCTTTGTTTTGCTTGTTGAATATTGGCTGCTAGAACGTTTTCTGTTGCAGTGATGCTTTCGTGGTCATAATGGTGTTTTCTGTAGTTATGGAGAATACCAAAATTATAGCTAACTTACACATCTAGCTTGTCCAAAAATTTCATGACACTAGGCCTTATGGTTTGAGAGTTATGAATTTTAGAAGTTTACTGTCAGGTTTTGCTTATGCTCTGAATAGATCTGAATGTTTGGTTTGTTTGACCTATGTGCATATGGAATCATGTCTTGGAGATAATAGAAGAAGTGTAGTACTTTTTCTAAGCTTTCCAAAGTGTCCTATAGCGCTAATTTTTGTGGTCGAAATTTCTAGTTATGAGCTTGCCAAGTGGAATGACAGAATCTGTCCACATCTGGGCAGAGATGTCTTCTTTGTCTTGTTTGGCCTTGTTAGCTATAGAATAATCTTAATATGATAATAAGAAAGTTATAGACAACTTAATAATCTTTACATAAAGTTAAGGCTCAGCCTTGTTGGGTCCCTAGAACTCTAGTTATGCAATTTTGAAGTTCTTGTCAGTTTTCTGTCCATGTTGGTATAGATCTGAAACATTAGCATGCTTGACCATGCTAACCTATGATTTAGCTGTTGGTATGAATAACTAAAGTGTAGTCATCTTCTTCTAGAAAGTCTAGGATCACCTTTATAGAAGGTCTACAACCTCAGTTATGGTTGAAATAAGTAGTTACTATGCTGCTGTTTAGATTCTATGCACATGTTAAGTTAGTCACCTTAGCTAGCATTTGTTTTGAGCTAAACTTGTAGTTAGTTCTTGCTTTAGATAAAGCTTGTTAGGGGTGAGCCTAGTGATTAGTAATGATTGCTAGGTGCGAGCTTGTTGCTTGGTAATAGTTGCTTGAGTTTGTTTGTGTAAGCTTCTTCATGTGTTGCTTGAAGTTATGATGCGTGTATGTATGCTTGTTATCTAGGTAGTACCCTAGTTATCACCTCGTTTGTCCTCGGTGAGCATACGAGGGTCGCATAGCTTTATCCTAGAACAACATTCACGTTACATAATTGTATGGTTGTTGTCTTCAATTAGGTTTCTCTCTTAGGAGACTGAGCCTGTAGACTTGGTGGTTAGCCTTTGAATGTTTGTATCCATGCCTTTGCTTGACCGAAAGCCTAAAGTTTAGTTCTCCTATATGTTTGTATGAGTCGTGGATGTTTTGCAACCCTTTTTGTGAAGACCTTTATCGACTGACCAACCAAGTTAACTTTCATCAACGCTAGCCTTTGACCATGGTTCGTACATTGCCAATTGTGGAGACCATACCCAAATCTATGTCGGACCTTTTGGTTACCTCTCCTAAAGGTTAGCTAGTGTGACGCAATGTATCTCTGCTATGGTCTCTAAAGCATGTGCTTGCAAATTCGTGCATCTACCCTATCAACTCAATCTATGACTACAGATCGGTTTTCGCCCGTGAAATTTGCTTAATCATCCCCAACCTTCTCAAGTCTCGAGATGTTTACCAGTCTTGATCTCATGTTGTGGTCCAACATGACCAAATCTCGTGGTAATCTTTCATTTTGGCCTCACTGTGGTGAACGCTAGGTGTATGTGGAATTAAGCAAAAATCTCGTGCTTAGTCGCATTCAGCAATTGAGCTATGTTCTCTTGTGAGGTGTTTTGATCTACGGATAGCTTTCCTGTTGATTCTAAACCTTGTGACTACCTTTACTTGCTATCTCTCCTTGGTATGGTGCTTGTTCAGACACCCAATCTGTGTCATTTAAAATTCCTCATCGGGCGTATGTTCGGTAATGGTGTTACGATTAGCATTCTATGGTGCCGCGACGAAACCTAGGGCCTCCTTGTGACTGGCCGGCACATGGTTGTGCTACTGGGCATGCGCTGGTATCGAGGTTGCTAGTCATAGCCCATTATGGAACTACATCGATGTGTGTTTTTTTGGTGAGATGTTCCTTGGTTATCTCTCTATATCGTATCATAAGATCCATATCTTAGACCAAAAGTAGTAGAGATTCCTCCTGAAGTTGCTAAGAGGATAACCTTTGAAGAACCGAATACTGACATAAACATTAACAGACTGCAATAGGTGGTAGACAAGTGACTCTACTTAGTTGTCCCAGTATTGACGAACGTCATCGGGTGAGCAAAGTATCTCATTCCTATTGGATAAAAAGGACATACAACACTTACTACTGGACAAGTCATCCGTTGGATAAGACTCGATCATCACATTAAGCAAGTTTTAACCTTTGTATGCATAATGGCCATATCGTCGAAATCAACCATCTCTGGTGTGACTCCTTATCTGCTGACTTCGATGGCAACCATCTGCTTTGTATCAACCACAATTATTGTGATCAAGAATGAAGATTTGAAACTTTTTAGTGTTGAGAGACAACTAATTAGTTACCAATAGGAAGGTTAATCTCTAACTAGGTAATGACTCTTTGGTAGCTGCTAAGGCCATGTCTTACAGAGCAATAACCAACAAGAAGTGATCAACTAGCCAACAATTGGAGTGATACTCTATCTTCTAGAGCCATTGTGATCAAGTCAATTCCATCTTGGACAATCACACAGATAGTGCAAGGTGTTCAATCAGCTGAGGTGAAGAATTAGAGAAAGTATGCCCTAGTTCCGATCTGTATCCTTGTGCCCATAGGTACCACAAACGGTTTGTCCATAACTTTATTGGACGAAGTGTCGAGGAATATTCGGAAGCGGTTCCTTATCCTTGTAGGAATGTTCTCCAGGCAGAGTATGTGTTTTGCCCTGCAAAAGTAACCTGCAAGTTCAAAGCGTGTGCATCCTCGGATTGTTATGTAAATTAATAGACGAGATCTGCTGTTGGATGGCCCTTTTGAGGTCCCACAGATACTAGTTTACACTCTTTCATTTGCTTTTGCTTTCTCGTATCCCCAATGTACGAGCAGCCTTGGTTTCTGCAAATCAATTTATACCATCGCGAATCAAAAGCAATTTGAAAAGTGTCAAACAACATATTTTCCATCTTAGAGCTGCTGTTTGATCCTAAAAAGGAAGCCTCAAGGTGAAAGGTTGGCCTGACAAAGTTGCTACACTACAAGTCAACTCAACTTATAGTGCAACTAAGTCACCAAGGAAAATTTTACTCAATCGCTTGGTGGTAGACTACTTTTCGCGGTTTAGTAAATATTACAACTTTTGTTGTCCTTAAGGCCTCACTACATCTTTCTTTAGTAATGATTATCTAATGATGACATACTTTAGTACCTTATAAATGTTTTTACCCAAGAGGTTGCATCTGCTTCAACCTAGATAACTGTTGTCTTTGGATAAAAGAATCTTATTAGATAATTGTTGGCAGGAATACGAAGCCGACCGAGTCAGCTATCACATTCACTAACCCCTCGACAGACTCAGATAATACAATGTTGTCATCAGAGAAAGAGAACTGCACACATGGAACCTTAAGTAGTTTTCCTATAACCTCAGAGGATGTTTGTCATCTATGATCTCACCCTTTTGGAAGGTTGTACTCAAGCCATTTTGTTAGAGAACTGCTTTTCAAAACCGTGTGAACATAGAGTCATTTCAACAAGCATACTTCTAAATATTTCAGTCTAGTGTCAAGTTCATATGCACTATGCTGTGTTCACTAAAGAATTAGATACTTGTAGTAGTTCGCTCAAAGACCAAACGATCTCCGTACTTTGAGAATGCAGTACTGTGCTATCTTGGATTCCTCCCAAAGTAACAATGTTTCATGGGAGTCAATGAAGGAAATTCTTCAGACAAAGTTTACCATGAAGAGCAAGTATCAGAAAATGCCTTGACCAAATTAGTTCCACCAATGTCAAAGCTTTGTAGCCGAATGCTATAGCGGATGAGGGGAACTAGATAACGTGCCTCTCTTCCTTAAAAAGGTCTTCCATTCCGAATCTCGGGACGCGATTCTTTTAAGGGGGGAGGGCTGTAACACCCCAGGTGTTTGTCACTCATTTAGTAGTGAGTTTGAGCTCAAGCATGACAGATTAAGTGGAGATGACAAAGTCAAGGTCAACCTATGGAGATGAGCCTAACCTAAAGTTGGATGTTGCACCATTGCTTTACATATAGGCCCCTTTTCAAAATATATGCTTGGGTAGTGTTATTACAATATATTCATGTGTCTCACCTTAGTACCCATCTATATTGATCCCTGGAAAAGTTTGATGTAGTTTGGAATCAAAAAGTCACATGAAATGATAAGTTATATGCTTGTTTGGATTATAACTGAAACATGCATATGAAACAAGGAAACATGTGAACTAGTGCTTATGCAACATACAAGTACAACATGTGCAGCAAACCTTTGCAACATGTGGAACAACCTAGGGAAACATGGGTAGCATGTATCTTGAAACGACCACATGAAACAACTATAGCATTTCACTGAATTCTATGTTTCAAGGCATGTGAGGCCTACACTTTTGTGCAACCTATGCATGGTGTGTATGTTTGGCCTCTACAACACCTTAACTACACTTAGGACACTTAATGGAACAATGTTCATATTGATCATTTTGCCTAAATGTGTTTCTAAGTGATGGTTGACCGTGTATGGACCCTAGAACCCTTTTGTTTGACCATTTCAAAAGTGGGACCTAGAAGCTTTGCATGACTATGCACCCTTTAACAAAGTTGTAGAGAATTTTATAAGGAACAAACTTTGTTTAAGAGTCAAGTCATGAAAATGGGTGGAACATGCTCAAAAAGGGCCCACAGATTAGAAATGGGGCTGAATTCAGCACTTAGACATTTAAAGCCTCGATTTAAGTGTCTTCGACATTGGCATTCCACGTTCTCTGAAATTTGTTAAGTAACTTGAGTAGATCCAAATGTAAAAGTTGGAGCTCACATGAGAGGGAAGATCATACAAGAAGATGGCACAAGTTGTATTACATTTTTGGCCATCAATTCTTATATTTGTCAATCACTGTCATAACACTGACACATCAATCTTGGGAGCTAATTATATCCTAATCCAGGACACTAATGACCTTGTGCTTTAAACAAAAGTTGTAGAGCGTAACATGGGCTACAACTTTGCTTTTGGGCCCAAGATCCAACTCGGCCCTTATATGGCCCAAAAATACGTCCCACTTTGACCACCCCGTCACCCACCACATGTTCGATAGAATGCCTCAATGGGCGCCGTGCGTCCGGGACGTGGCCACCATGCGTGAGGTCACGCTCCACTGTGATGCCGTGTGTCCCTGCCCTTCGAACGCCGTGTCAAATTGCTGCAGACGCACCTCCACTCCTTTGGCTCACTCTCTGCGTCCCCACTCGCTCTCCTTCACGGCGGCACCATGCGAGCGCGTCCGCCATGAGCGAGCTCATGCGCTCGTGTCCACGCCGCCCGTTCTCACTGCTGCATCGGTCATGGGCCAAGTGACGCACAGCACCACCTTCGCCTCTCCCTGCTGCACCACCGCACCATCTCCATGCCGCCATCGCCAGCCAAGCAGAGCTCCATGGCCGCCGCCCGACCAGCTCCTCCACACCTTCCCTGTCCCGGTCGAATACCGCCGCACCTCCACTGCCACACGTCGTCCTCGAAGCGCCCTTTTTCCCGACCTCTTCCGCCGCTGTGGACGGCTGCCACCAGAGCTGCTCGTGCGCTGCCACCAGTTGCCATGGACAGCAGGCCTTGGTCCATCTCTCGGTCATCCATGACCAGCAGCCGGGGTGCTCGGGCACTAGGATGGACGCGCGGCCATTTCTCGCCGCCGTCGGCTTCTCCCGGGCCGGAATTTGGCTCCACCGGCGGTGCTCCTCCGACTCCCCTGTTTCCGGTGCCGGGGGGGATGAAGGCCGTTGCCTCTCTCTGTCTCGCCCTGTGTGGGTATGACAAGCAGGCCCGGTCGAGCAGCGGGTCCCACCCGTCGGTTATGCGGTGGCTGTTTTGGGTGTGCTTTCGGGTGCGCCTAGCAAATTTAGTTAGGTGGGGATAATTCTGATTTTGAATTTCAGATTTCATGTAAATCTTCTAAAATCTATATCTCGTGCTAGTTAATTCCAAAAATAGCAAAAGTGGACTTTTTGGAAACCTTGAGAAAATATCTATGCAGTAGAGTCAGAAAGTGTGCATGTTTGTAAATGTTTTCTGATGTCTTTATTTAGGCTTTATAAGTGCTCTAGAAATGCTTATAAACTTGACTAGAGCTATATCTTGAGTTTTAGAACTCCAAAAATAGTGATTCTTGTTTTGTTAAATTTGTGATGACATGTACTTGCTAGGAAAAATATCAAACACACTAGTTATTCACTGTTTTCTTAAGGTTTTGATTTGACCTTGATAATAAGGAAATCTACATTATATTGCTTGTCATTTTTATATCTTGAGTTGTGTTGCTCCAAATGATGTGAAATTTTTATGGTAGTCTTTCCATGCTATGAATGTATTGTGGTATAAATTCCATGGTCATTGCATATTGTATGATCAAGTTATTGATTTAACTTATTTATGGTTTGATAAATAGCTTATAAATAATATATAATTGATAAAATGGAAAAATGATGTTTCATTAGCTTAGTATTATGTTTATCTATCAGATTGATTCATGCTAGGGCCATGAGTTCATAGAAAATATGGAGTTTTAGGTTTAACTTGCTCTCACATGATTTATTGTATTGGTCATTTGTCTTTTTCATAGAGGTTGATATACATACACAAATGACTTGAAATTTGTACAGTAGACTTTTGGGAGTATTTGTAGGCCACTGTAATTTTAGTATAATTTATTATGCACTTTTGATAGGTGTTCATAATTCCACCTAATTATCTAAATAAAGTAAGAAAATATATTAAAAGAATTTATTTAGGAATGGGCACTATGTTTTCTGGTGTTCATTAGTCATGTATGAAATGTTGGTAAAATTGGTTTTGCATAATTATATATTTGCAACATATGTTAATAATTATTTCTTGCAATTATTCGTTTCTAGATAGTTCTGGGGGCAATGTAGATTACTCCATGTTAATGATGTTTTCTGAGCATCTTGTCTATAGCAAAGTTGTATATAATTCATGTATCTAGCTCGTGTTAAAATTTGGTGGCATTTGACTAAGTAGTTTTTGAGTTAGGCCTTGTTCACTTTCCATCCCAACCCAAAATATTTCCTCTTCCACCTATCACATCGAATCTTTCGACGCATGCGTGGAACATTAAATGTAGGTAAAAAAGATAACTAATTGCATAGTTTGTCTATAAATGTCGGGACGAATCTTTTGAGCCTAGTTAGTCTATGATTGGATAAATTTTGCCAAATAACAATGAAAGATGCTACAGTAACTTTTCACCTACTTTTCGCGAAGTGAACACACCCTTATAGCTGTTTAAAGTCAGATCCCAGATTTGGTTGCTCTCTGTTTGGAGCAGACCAGACTCTGTAGTTTTATCTTTTTGGCCTATTTAACTTGGGAATTAGGCTTAGTGAATATTTAATGAATAGTAGATAATTTCATAAGATTTCCAGATTATCCTCTTGCATGTCATTTGGAATTGTGTAGCTTCTGGAATGATATGATTTCTAGACTGTTCATGCTAATTGCAAATCTGAGCCTTTCTATTAAGTATAGTTTGAGTTACATAAGTGTGTTGGTGTCGTTACTTGATACTTGGATTGGTACCCTGTAATCTTATAAGACTTGTGCCTTGATTGATGTGCTTGTCCTCTTCTATGTTATGCCTTAGTGAGGATTAAGTTAATTAGCTCTAGGTGTTTTTGAGAACTTTGGTATGCTTATTTGATTACTTTGTTTATTGCACTTCTATGCACTCATACATATGCATTGTTGCACCTCATTTAGGTACGTTAGATGAAGCACGTGAAGGACCTGATGTGGAGCTGAACCCGAAGATGGAGTTGGTGGATCCATCCCGAAGACAAAAGGATCGGACGAGTGCTAGATTGGAGGATGCTCGCCAAGCGAGTTCTTCTGACATACTCTAACTTGAGTCGGATCCCAGGCAAGCCCCAGAGCATTATAAGCCTCCTATCTTCAAAGCAATTATATATATATATGTTATAATTATTGTTGCATTAAGTGGTAGGAGTTGGTTGGAAACCCTTGCTGCATTATATCATTCCTTATCCAGATATATGAATCCTTGAATCCTACATAGACTAGGATCGAGTAGATGCTTAGCCCTGCTTTAAGCGGTAGAAGTCAGGTGATTTCCTGTCACCTGCGAGATATAGGGATATTCATATATGGCACGGTTGGCTATATTTGCTATCGTGGAATGGAACCATGTGTTAATAAAATGAAATGAGACCGGGCGGGATGACGATAGTGAAGCAACAAGGCATGGAGGTCTTAGGTGTGGATCTATCCCTGTCTGAGTCGTTTAAGGACTGATTCGCTGTATGTCCTTGAGTCATGTTGAACGCAGTGTAACACTTAGTTGGCCGGATAAGTCATTCCGACCGCGAAGCCGAGTAATATGGTTTAGGCCGGGAATCGAATGGTAGGTTGCTTCTTGGAGGATAGAAAGGATGTGCTTGGGGACATTGGCGTGAGACCAAGGGGGGGTTAGAGTCCCTATCACATGGCATAGTGTCGCCCTTGGGGTCGCGACATCATTCGGACCCGCGATTCCTGAATCATATGAAAAGGTGGCTTGTGCGACCCTGGCAGGGGCCTGCACGGTGAGTGTTAGAAATACCCCTCCAGCTGGATAGGAATTCGATTCGAATCGCCGTCTTTCCCGGTTAGTGAGCACTTGACTTGAGCAGCGGCAACGTAGATTCCATTAAATTGAACGGATGGTTAAGTGGATCACGATGGAAAGGTTGCCTCAATTTATACCTGCTATGGTTAATATTGTTTGCTCCTAATAAAGTGAGTGCTCTAGTACAGGTTCTAATATAGATGATAGGTTAACGATAATTAACTTGATGCTTAAGCATTAATGATTGATCATCTATATTAAGCTTTTTATGCAAAATGTTGTCAAGCTAGCCCCACTTTATATCAGCCTTGCATGATCCTTGGTGTCACCTTATTTCTGGTTTCTGACGGGTAAGTCTAGCTGAGTACTTTGTCGTACTGAGGGTTTTATCCCCACTTGTTGCAGGTTGTGATGTATCACGGCGACTGCAAGAGTTGGTTGGCTCCTGCCTTAGTGGCGGAGTGTGATCATGGGCATGATCCTCCTTATTTACCTTATCTCTAATACTTTTGTTGGAAGTCGACCGGGTTACTGGCGTGTATTTGAAATAAGATTTATGTTAGTTTTAAATTACTTTGCTTCCGCTACTTTTGAACTTAAGTTGTAATAACTATGTTGAACTCTGATGTAAATTGATTTACTTGTGAAATGAATGTAACATGTGACTTGTTATGTTGAATCACTACGATCTTGGCTTGTATGTTGGTTGGTTTGAAATCCCTCGTGATTTTATTGGACTATCGGAGTTATATGGGCTCAAGTGCGAGAATTTGATCACTTCGGTGATTGTTTTTGTACTTGTGCTCTTATAATTTGGACGGTTCTGTTACACGGCGCACCACCAGCTGAGGCCTGGCCTTGCCGCCTTAGCGCCTTCCGCGGTGCATGCAGGGGGCAACATACTGAGCTCTCCTGCAGGATGACAAGCATCAATGTTATTGAGTCTTAGCGCAAACAATCAACACAAAGGACACCTCTTACCTCTGCGTCATAGGACGTGGGCGTTTCTACGCTAGCCCACTGGAGCCCGACCCTGCCGCAACAGGGCAGGACCTCTTCTCGGCCGCCACCATCTTGGCCACGTTGGGCTGAGGGGGTGGCAGTGGCGACCCAGCCGTCTCCTGGGATCTGGATCCCCTGTCCCCTTAGGGCAGGCTGACCCCAATAGCTTCAGGGGCTCTCCTCCTCTGCCTGGTGCCATCATGGCTCCCCCGAGGTCAGGTCCCTCTAGCTCGCGGAGCAGCAACTAAACCTGCGGCATCCGCCCCTCGATCGAGAGAGATGGCCCCTCGGGCTGTTCCCCCTCCTCAGCCAGGGAGTCCAACCAATCATATGGTGGACCCCCTCATCACCCTCTTCCTCGCTCGACTCCTCTTTCTCTAGCCTCCTGCTGCATCCTCCGGCGCTTCTCGCGCTCCTCCTTCCTCCTAGCCCTCTCGGTCCTCTTCTGCTTTTGATCATACTTCCTCTATTTCACCTTCCTGCGGCATAGGCCCGGTTCCTCTCCATTCAGGCCATGTCCTCGGGAAGTGGAGGGTTGAAATTGTGAATGACACAAAGGCTCCCCTGTGGACCCCTGAGCACCAAGTCAGGTGACAGAAATGAAGTACAAAAAACCTGAGGGGGTGGAGGGCGCTCACCATCTCAATGAAGTCATCATTGGGATGCATCGGCGAGTGGAGGTCGAGGGTGGCATCGGAAGGAATGCTCCCGAGCACCAACTTGACGCGCTTCTTGATCTCATCGCGGTTGAGGTCCTCCATCATGAGCACTATCCCCTTAAGGGGTGCATCCGACACCATCTCATCCAGCCGGCGTGCCCGCTGCATCAGCGATAGCACCCTCCACTCGTGGAACGTGGCGATAACCCTGGCCCTACTGACACCATGATTCACCAGGCGCTTGACCGCCTGGAGGAGGGTGTTGATCTTCTCCTTCTTGGTGGTGATAGGACCATAGCCCCAGTGCGTTGGTGCTACTTCAAAGTAGCGACCAGTGTATGGAGGCAGGGGTGCGTCGGTGTCACTCGGGTAGAACCACTTCTGGTGCCACCCCTTGTTGGATGGCATCCCCTTCATGGAGATGTACTCGTCCGCGTAGCTCTGGCGGAGCTGGATCGCATAGTTGCAGATGCACACTGGCATCGTCTCGCCCTTCTACACCTTATTGTAGAAGACGGTGGTGCAGAAGTAGTACTTCCACAGGGTGAAATTAGGCTTGATGCCCAAATAGCCCTCACATAGGGCGACAAAGACCGTGATCTGTAGAATCAAGTTAGGGTTGCGATTCTATAGCTTGATCCCATAGTGGTGGAGGAGCCCACGAAATAAGTCACTGCCGGTGTCCCAAAGCCCCGCTTGTGGAAGTGCGCGAAGTTAATGACATAGCCAACGGGGGGTTTGGCTCATCTTTGTTGCTGGGGATGATCCACTCTGGCTACACATCATTTGTCATTGGATGGAGGAGCCCATCCTCGATGAGCCATGATGTGTTCTTGTTGGTGAAGGTGGAGCATCCCCATGGGTCCATCGAGGGAGCAAGAAAGCACTCCGTCGACAATGGCAGCGGTGGCAGTGCCGGTGGGGTGAGTTCTCTCTCTTTTGCTTGCTATGGCAGATGGAAAATGCTAGCATGAGGGAGGCAGAGAGCAGAGGTGTGCGAGGGAAGGGAAACCCATGGGTTAAAAAGAGGCAAAACAAAGCAATTCGAGGCCCTAACCACCCGCATTAATTACGACCACAAGAATGTCTCATCACAACCCTAAATATTTTGGTAACTATGCGCACGCCTCCTGCAAACCTGCCCCGTCACCTCGCACCATGTGCCTCGCATGTCACGCTTGCCATTATCCCACCATCGTGTAGGGCTCGGGCTCATTCCCCCTCCACAGGCTGATCGTCGGCTACGGCAGGTTAGAATGGGATACGGAGCTATATACGCTCCTATAGCCCATTTATGGTCCAGGTGTTCGAAGGCTGGCCCATCGTGGGTTCGACAGCTGCTCCAGGACACTTAGAGTCAGGGATGGCAAGGGATGGGCACACTAGCGGTCAGCACCCTGGCATTCGAGCGCTGAGGGCATCCTGACCCATGTTCGAGTCCCAATCAGTAACAGATTCATGGTATCCCTCGTGGGAGGCACCGAGCCCTTGGACTAGTTGAACAGTTCCGAGAACTATATGAATCAACCATCGGGAATCTGGAGTGCATCACTAGCTTGACCACAAGCCAGCGCCTAGCAAATGGGGACTAGGGCTCCACTCCAACGTACTTGTTAACAGCTCAACAAGAACCATGGTTCGTCCAACGAGGATAGCATGGCCCGGCTCACTCCCTCCGTTTCGCGAAGGGACATGTGAGGGACAACAAACAAAGACAAGAGGCCGCCTGATTGGTCTCCCGCAACACACAGGGGCTCAGGGGCTATGCTCGCACCCTGACCCAATGAACGGTCATGCCCCCCACAACAAGCTAGGGCTTGGGGGCTGCACGCGTGCCCCATTGTTGCACAAGAATGGCAAGGGCCGATACATGTAAAGGAAACACACTCCAAGACAGTGCCAACAGAGACCACTCCACCCAATTTAAGCCCTTGAAGGGGTGTCTCACCCCTCCAAGGCCTCGGGGGCTACACCCGGTGGGTGCGCTCGCGCGCACCCGCCGGATGACTTCTCTCAAAAATAGACCACCGACATGTACTCCGCCCTAAGCGCAATGTTTAGTCATCCTCAAGCCTCTAGAGGGTGCCTCACTCCTCCACAGGCTCGGGGGCTACTATCGGGTACCAATGTCAGGGGTACCTAGCCAAAAGTAGTAAACAATATGCCTACACTTACTTCTCAAGGCTTAGGGGAAATCTCCGCCTCGCCTGATCCCACCTAAAAGGCATCGGGCAATGCAGACCTCTCAGATGCGATCTCCGCCTCGCCCGAGCCCTACCGTAAGGCCTCGGGCAGGGCCAACCCCTCGAGAGCAGTCTCCGCCTCACCTAAGGCCTCATAACATCATCACATCTTTTCTTCTCACCCGAGGGCAACGCCAGGGCCTCAGGCGCAATTGGGAGTAACGTGGGCCCCCACCATGACCCCATTCCCAAAGATGGGACGAACATGATCATGCATAGTGAATGGGGGCGTAGGAGCCATGGTATGACTCGACATGACCCCGATCATTCCACCATGATGGTGTCTATGCCTCTATAGCAACGGGGGTAATGGCAATTGTGCTAGCTAACCCCCTCTCTACGCAAATCCAAGTGCACGCACTGCCCATCCTCGACAATACAAAAGCACACAGGTCAAAGCGTGGCTACAACACGTTGCACCAGTGGACGGAGAGGCCAAAAGCTTGATGCCCATTGCGTCCCTACACTACAGGGTAAACAACTCACGCTTGATAAGGAGGAAGATGACCATGCCTAAGGCCACCTTTTTGTTTTTTTCTTTCATCTTTTCCCCTTTCACCTTTTTACCACAATTATAACCCAAATCATCCCCTTAGGAACTATAAAAGGGGAGGCAAGGGCCACATCTAGGTGGTGGACACCCCCAACGATTGAAACACAACACACTGAGCAAACACTCACGCTCACACACCACCAAAGAGACTTGGGATCTACTCCCTCTCTCGAAGGCTTGTAGACCCTAATACGAGCACTCTGGTGCAAGGCAACACAAGCAGCATCCATTGGATGTAGGCACTTTTTGCTCGAATCAGTATAAACCCTTATGTCTGCATTGCACACCATCCGGGCCTAGATGCGTAGATACAAATTTACTCATCTTAGTGTCTAGGGTGCGGTTCTAGACACTGATAGCCTATTTGTAAAAGCTTAAAAATGGCTTGAATTCTCAGACCTCTGCTTCAAAAGGCTCGAATGTTCTTGAAAATTGTTTCAAAAGAGGTATGGAAAGCAAAAGCCTTCTATAAAAGTTTTGATTTCATAAGCTAAAAACCTATTTGAAGCATTTCAAATTCTTTCCTTGAGGGTATGTTCTAGTTTGACCAAAAATAAAAACTTTGATTTAAGTTTCAAAAAACAAAGTGGGATGTAACCTATTTCAAACATCTTTGTGTTGATTTCAAAATCCTGAGGTTGTAACCTTCTTCCTTGTGAAATTTACAAAAGAAAGGATTTAAAACTATGTTTTCAAAAAGGAGAGTTTCCCAAAACAATTTATAAAGGTTTTCCTCACTTTTTCAAAAAACTCCCCTTTCTCCTTAGCTTGGGATATCAAGTTGTTGCTGGTAACTTATTTGGTAGTATGTCGAAATCATAACCCTTGGTGCCGCGATGAAACCTAGGGCCCCATGTGTGATGCGTCCACATGGCTTGCAGCTGGGCGTATGCTGGTATCAGGGTATGTGACTATGACCGCTCCAAGTGGTACCCTTATACCGCTATAATCCTAAGCCTAGCTTTCCAAAATCTTACCTCAAAAGCAAACGATTGAAAGGAGTTTTACTAAAAAACAAAGGGTGCTTTGGATTCAAAAATCTCCGTTCAAATACCCTATCTTGTTTTAAAACAAAGAGATTTCAAAACCCCAAAAAACTTTGCCAAAACAAACCCTTGTTTGGAGTAAAAAAACAAAATAAAACAACTTTAAAAAAAGTGAGCTTTTGAAAAAGTTTCATCCCTTAACCCCTTCACTATCAAAACTTGTGGCCTCTTACAAATGTTCAAAAACCTTGCTCCTATTTTGAAATGCTTTACGAAAGATACTTCAAAACTCTTTGCATGTATCCTTGAAAATTTTAACAAAAATGGTTTTCTTCAAAATAGCGCCTTCCAAAAATGGATTTATGAAAACTGTTTTCTAAGCTTCTTCAAAATGCTTTGCAAATTGACAAAGTTTTTGTTTTCAAAATCCAAAAACTGACTTCAAGAGGGACATTGTTTTCAAATGAAAACTTTTTTGTGACTGCTTCCCTATCTTGCAAAAAGAAAAAGGTATTTTGTCTCAAAAAGAAAACTACTTCCAAAAGAAAATCGTTGTTTAAGGAAAAATCGTTTCCCAAATGGTTTTTGAACTTGCTTTACGAAGTTTTGGTGTGAAAAATGTTTTCAACAAAATTTAAACCTATTTCCCAAAAACCTTTGATTACGAGAACAAAATGATTTCAAAAGGAAATCTAAACTTGATTTGTGAAAGTTTCAAAAGCTCTTTTGAGAAATGACCTTTCTTAAAAAACATTTCGATTAAACAAAAGTGCTTCCCCCTTTTATAAAAATAACTCTCTCCATTCAAAAAGGTGTTATACAAATGACTTTCCAAAGAGGCCCTTCTTGTAAAACCTTTCTCCATTCAAATGGTTTTATGGAAACTACTTTTCAAGAAGCCCTTCTTTCAAAAGCTTCTTTGTAAAAAACATGATGCATTAATGCATGTAGACCATTTGGTAAAAGCCATCAACCTTTGATGAAACCCTCAAGCCATCCTTCAAGAGTAGTAACCCCTAAATCTCGGGGATGAGATTCCTGTAAGGGGGTGGACTATAACAAACCGGGTTTTTGGGCAACCAAAATATGAGCTTTTAAATTTTTTCCTACAATGTGTGAAGCATGTAGTCATGAGGTCAAACCTAAGTCAAACCAAGGAGAGATGACTAATTAAATGGTGCACACATATAGAATTGTTTGTAGAAGCGTGCATGTGTTCTTGAGTTGGAGTTTGTTTGGAGTTTGGAGTGCACAAATCCATAGCAAGTGTCTCTCAAGCCCCTTTTGAACCCTTCTCAATTCTCTTTGAAATTCATCTCAACCCCATTTAATTCCATCTCAAATTTCTTGAGTCTCAATTCATAAATGGGAAAAACCCCTATCCTTCCCTAACAAGGAACTAGAAAATCTTTTCACCCTCTCCTCAAATTCTTCACAATCCCCTCAGTGAATCCTACTCAATTCTGTAGCAATTTCCCTGCAAAACTTTTTGAATCTTTCTCACATTACCTTGAATCATAATTCATAAAAAGGAAAACCTTTTTCCTTTTCCTTTATCAGCTAGCCCAGCTTCCCTCCTCCTCTCTTGGCACATCCCACGATCGAGGCCCATTCGGCCTCTTCCACCTCGCGCTCGGCCCAACGGAAGCCACAGCCCGGCTACCACCCCCTTCCTCCACGCGAGCTTAACCCATAGCCACCGCAGGCAGCCTAGTGCCTCTTTGCCCTTCCCCATTGGCCCGCTCGTGCCTCACTTGGCCCAACCCACCCCACAGGCCTAGCTCCCCTTGGCCGATGTCATGGTCTACCCAGCTCAACCGATGCCCTTGCCCCTTGGAACCCTAGGGCACACCCTAGCGCTCCCAGGCGCCACCGCCACCTCTAGGAATGCGCGTGTTTGTGCCCTACCTCGATGTCAGTGCCCTCCAATCCCACACCTCTCCTCCACCTCCAGATGCATGTTGCGTGGCCAATAGTACAGACACCGAGACCATCCGCCGTCCACCTAGGGAAAAACCTAGGTCACCGTGACTATAAGAATGGGTAGCCCCCATCAATCTCCTAGTTCTCCCCACTGCACTGCCACAGCTCCTCTTTTTCCACCCACGATTCCCAGCACCACCATGTTCCCTAGCACCGTGCCGAGCCGAGCTTCTGCCCTCCAGTCTGTTGTTGCCTCCTAGAGTCCTTCCCACTGCATTGATCGTCATCCTCGCTGGCTGACCTCGCTCCACTGACACGCCCCTGCTCTAAGACCATGGACACCGTGTCCATGCCACACTGTGACCTCACCACCATAGCTCGCCCCAAAGCCCACGACGCCACTGGAGCCCCTTTGCTCCACCACACCATCGTCCATGCTATGCTCCGCTTTGTCCCCCAACTCTGTGGTCTCCATCCTCAACGCTGGACACGTGCACCACTGTGACTGTGACTTCACCCACCGAGGCTGTTGTCGGCCGCGCGAGCATTGCAGCTGGCTGTGGATGCGCCATGGCCGATGTGACGTGACACCCTGGCCCACCTCAGCATCACCTGCCTTCACCGAGTAGTGCCACGAACGCCGTCTTCTTCTCTAAACCACGATGCCATCGCCCTCGACACGTCCATGCTCTCACCGTGCTGCACCACTAGCCTGCTGTGGTGAACCCCCGATGCGACCAACACTGTCTCTTGCTCGAGCAGCTCGCTAAGCCCTCTTGCTGCTGCGTCATGTCATCTCCTAAGTGCCAATGATGATGGCTACGAGCAGCAGTAGCACCCTGCCTCCACCACCTTGACCGTGCCTTTTAATCCATCAAGCTGACGCCTTTCATGCCTCAGTAGTGACGCAGTCACCCCGATGACCTAACACCTCATCGATGTCCCACCGGTGAGCCACCATGGCCTAAAACCCCTACCTTTCCCCCTTTCCTCGCCGTTGATCCTATCTAAGGACAGCCTTCATGCTATGTTCCTTCATTGCTACAGGGTAGCCGCTCCGTCCACGATGAGATCCTACCACAGCCACGACCTCGGCATCCTACGGTGGCCCATGCACCCCGTCACCCAAGCTGCCAAAGTCTAGTGCCTCTGCTACTTGTGATGTCGGACATCTGCTTCCTCTGCACCACCTCGATGCTGCCTCGTCAAGCTGCAAAACCAGGTATAGGAACTACTAGGCTGCTATAGCCAAGCCGCTACCCTGCCAGACCCCTTTCTCACCACCATGAGTGTCCCCAAGACCAAAGCTTGTGCCTTATCCATAGCACCATGAAGCTCTCATCTGAACTGGCATTTGTACCGTGTTCTGCACCTTGTAGGAAGGCCATGTTTTGCTTTTCCTTCAGCATGGCTGCCTCGCACCGCGCCATCATAGCTTTGCCGCTTCCCGGTCGCCTGCTACCGTGTCTAGCCAGAAGCAGCCACACCCCTAGCCACTTGCAGCCACGTTTGGCCAGCCACAGCTAGCCTATAGCAAATTGCAGCAAGCCACAGCCATCTAGCAGCTGGTCACAGCCGGCCATAGCTAGCTACAGCAAGCCACAGCCAACCAAAGCTTGCTACAGCTAGCCATAGCTTGCCTAGGGGCTCCACGGCAAGCCTCGTCTCCTCTGCCATCGTCAAGGTCAAGCCTTTCAACCCTGTCGACGCCATCCTCGATGTTGACACAACTCTTGCTTTTCATTTCATTTATACTTGTCATCTCTTCATGTTCATACATGATCTATATATCTATGCCTATGTCATGCCTTTGTGCCGGTCTATCTCTTATGTCATGGTGTCTGTCTCTTGTGCTATGGATAAATGTGCTACTCCTATGGATCATTTGTGTGTTGTTTGTGGTCATTTGGGGACCGAGACTTTGGGTCGGTTGAGGGATCGTACCTCGCTTGAACATCTCAGACATGGGTTCATCCCGTCGTGGCCCTGATGCTGAGCATAGCTCGGCCCCTCATTTTTAGTTGACTTTATAGTGATGGGTTCATTGTCCCCTCCAACGGCTCTAGGACGTGGCCACCATGGGCTCGATATCGATGTGCTTTCTACCCACACACAATGAGCCCATCATGGTCTAGTCTATAGAAGATGAACTAGGGGATGACCATTGTGGAACTTATAGGAGGCAACTCGTTTAGGTGGAGCTTATGGCCGCGAGTTGCCTCGCTATGACCATTGGGTTCTACCTCTTTTGCTTTTGCTCTCTTTTGGTCTTCTCCTAGCCACCTCATGTGTATGTTCCACCTAGACCCTAGCATTTCTTTGGCCCTCATGGTGACAACCTCATTGCTAAGGACCATAGGAATAGCCTTGTGCTAATTAAATGGCACCTAGGTCATGGAAGCCTTACGAGTTTGAGTGGATCAAAAGACTGTGGGGTTTGTGCCTCCTTTCTTTCAACCCTAGCCTGTTCCCATGGCAAGTTGGTCGAAAGAATGCGGGGACCGTTTTTCTCTCCTCTCTTTTCCCCTCTATTGATCCTCATTGATCCAGTAAGATGTGGATTGATCTTCTTGTTCCAACATCTTTGACTCATGTCCTCGCCATGGAATAAAGATCAAAGTGCTACAAAACCAAAGTAATGACATGTAAGTTGTAGTGTTGTGGAACCAGGTTCCATTTTCACTTGTTTGGTGTTTATTGCTCTTTTGATTCCTTTCCTTTAATTCCCGTTGGTTACTATGGCGAGTGGATCAAAGGAAGGTGAATCCCTACCCCTTCGGATCTTTGTACCCAAACCCTTGTATGCTCGTACCCACTATGAACTGTAGCATGCCTTAGGTTCTCATGGTGACAACCACACTGCTAAGAACCCTAAGGGTGTCTAGTGCCATTTAGTGCACATAGGTTGTGGTACCCTATGAGTGGATCAGGCGATGTGATCTCTTGTGTGTCGCTCCTTTCTTTTCCTCCTCTAGTTCTACCCTCTCTTCGATTCTTGTCATTTGCAATGATGTACAGATTGAGAGAGAGACTGGAACTATTTTCTTTCCTCCTTAGCCTGTTCTATTTGATCCCGTCCTTGACCATGATGATTGGATCAAAAACTGGGCTATCACTTCTAGTTAGCAAAGCTAACATCTATGTTGTGTTCTCGAAACCATGTGGTTGACTCGATCGACCATTAGAGTGCATTCTCTACCAAGGATGTGACATGGTCATGCCTAGCCAACTTTCTTCCTTGCCCCTTTCAAGCCCGAGGAAAATGGACTCGCTTCATGAGGGCTAGCCTTGTTTTTTCATGGCATTTGTTTAAGTCAAGCTAGGGCCTAGGCCATTATTTGTGAAGCCATACAGGTCAACACGATCGGCCCAGGAACTACTGGCAAGGCTGTGACTTGAGCTTGTGCTTAGCAAACAACCACGTTAGCCTCTTTTGGCCTAGCGATCGGAAATCCTCCGCTAGGGCTAAGTTCCTTTTCCTTCAGTGTTATTTTGGTGTTTAATTTGATCTTCATGTGCTTTGTTGCCTCCTTTCATGGTCTTTTGTTGGTTAATGGTTGATTGCTTCCTTGCTTTATTTGTTGTATGAATGAGGTAATTATGTTGGGATAACATTGATCGGACCAGAACCCGTTGGAGGAAGGACACGTGGATGACAACAGGACTTGGAAGGGAACGACTACAAGTACACTAAGGATCTCAGAGTTGATCAATCAACAGGTGCCATGTTCCACCCAACCTCGTAGAATCCTATTAGGCATGCTACAATGTAGATGCTAGTGCTTTACTTTTATGCAAATGAGCTAAGATAGGTTGCATGGTAGAATTGCTTGTGAGACATTACCTTGACACAACCTATATCCTTGCACACCCGCCGTTAGGCTAGATGCTCACTTACTTACTTGCTACTATTTCTATTATGCATTATATCTTTGATGTGATGCTTGGTGGAATACTGTTTGTGAGTGGTTTAGGCACATGGTGCCGATAACATGGTAATAACTAGGGAGATTCCTGGCGTGCATCTTGGGTGGATGGTGAGGGTTGAGTCGATCAGGTAGGATCTTACGACGAGTCATTAGACGAGTCTTGTTAGGGCTTGTGAGAGGTACCTATGGTAGGTGCATGTGTGAGGAGTAGATCCTGGGGTGGAGTGTGTTTGTGGGACAAAGCCTTGGGATGGAGGTGCCATCAAGGCACGGGGTGTCGGTTAACCCCTTGTGAAGATATCCTATCTAGTCCCCCTAAGGACTGGTATGTCTTGAGAACCATATCATAGGACCCTACGTACACACCACTCGCTCCTGAATGGGTGGGCGACGGTTACTCGACTGTTGGGTATCAAAATATCAGGGTACCCAACAGACGGCAAAATACGGCACCCTGTACGATCGCTAAAGCCCCATCGTTGGGGCCCCAGTAAAACTGACCTGCCAAAGGCGCTAATAGCATGTTAGTCACTCGAGGCACGAACGACAAACTCCATCCCACCCGAGCCTTGTGGAAAGGTCTCGGGCGAGATAGGCGCCTCGGGCAGTATTGTTCTGCCTCGCTCGAGCCCCCATGGCGTCATCAAAAGCACCTGACCCCCTCGGTGTATTTGTGCCTCGCCCGAGGGACATGTGGAACCCTTAGACAAGATAGGGAGCCACGGGGGCCCCAACTGCACCACCCACTCTCGCCAATGGGACGGATGTGACCGTGCACAGTCAACAGGAGCGCGGGAACCACGCCCTGACCTAACATGACCCCGGTCATTCCACCACCACGACATCCATACCTCTACAGCGACAGGGGTAACGACCAACCTAACCCCCTCTCAATGCAAATCCGGGGGCCCATACCGCCCGTCCTTGACGGCATAGAGGCGCACAGAACAAAACATGGCCACAGCGTGCAGCACTAACAGACAGAGAGGCCAAAAGATCAATGCCTGTTGCATCTCTACGCTACAAGAAAACTATTCCCACTAGATAAGGAGGAAGACAGCCACGCCCGAGGCCACATTTTTTGTTTTTCTCTTTCGTCCTTTCCCATTTTTCATCTCTTTGCCACGAATATAACCCGAGACCTCTCCTTAGAAGCTATAAAAGGGGAGGCAGGGGCCACATCTAGGGATGATTGAAACAACACACACACTCCTCACTAAGACATCGACACACACGCACCACCCCTCAGAAGAGACCTGGGATCCGCTCCCTCTCTTGAAAGCTTGTAACCCCTACTACGAGCACTTCGGTGCAAGGCAACATGAGTAGCAACAAAACTCACTAGACATAGGGCCATTCATGCCCAAACTAGCATACATCCTTGTGTCCACTTTGCACACCATCTGGGCCTAGACATGCAGATACAAATTTACTCGTCGCTCTGTTTAGACCCTCGGTTCTCTAGACACCGACATCGACCAACTAGGAGGTGCCACTACTGCTAGGTTGGAAGGTGATAGTGTAGGGAGGTACGGGCATGGGACCCACATCCTCCTAAGACAGCGTAGTGACCTATAGGGCCCGGTACTATGTCTCATAGTCTCAACGTTTTGGTGGACTCCGGGGTGGCCTAGGGTTGAGTGGTAGGGTGGCACCATACTTGTTTGGAGGTAGTCGATATCAACCTAGGCGGGGCACCACCGATGATGGCGATCCTGTGGTTCTAGGTGTACATGCTCTGTAGAGTTGATCAATCTATACATATAGCCGCGTCCTTGGATATGGACATTCATATGACCTATGCTTCACTTGATTAGTGAGGGAGTCCTTTCTACCTCCCCTGGGTGATAGTTTCGGCTGTTGTCCGATAAGGCAAGGCATGAGAGGGAGTTGTCCTTGCCACCTAGAAAGTGAGAGTATGGTGAGATATGTGTGATGGGATGGGTGAATGTGTGGATGAGATGGGTTAAAACTTGATGAACTATTATAAAATATTGATGAACTTGCATAGGAAACCTACAACCATATATAGGCCTTTTTCTCTACCCTTGCATTCCACTTATGACAAAGCAAACACAAAGCATAGGGTGGGAGCCAGTGGCCAATACAAATCGTACTAAAAATTATTTGGTAGGTTTTTGATGTCTTCTACGATGATGACAATAGAGATAGAAAGAAATAGGTGGTCTTGTGCCTACGCTCAAGGTCAGTTAAGGAGGCTATAACAGAATCGACCAAATTACAAGAATGTAAGTACAAAAACAATCACCATAGTGATCAAATTCCTATACTTAAGCTCTCGTAATCCAGGTAGTCCGGAAATCTCGAATGATTTCAAACAACTTTTGACATACAAACCAAGATCATAAGATTCAACACAACACATCATCTGTTACAACATTTCACAAGTAGCATACGGATTACATCCATTGGAGTTCAAAATAAAATATTACAAACCAAGTTTGTTTCACGGAAGCACATAGTTCAATACATAACTTCATAAGTTTAAATACATTGCCAGATAGTAGTCATGTCCCACAAAAGCATCTTAGAGAAAATAACTAGCATAGATCGTGCCCAATGATCTAGTCCTCATCTTCGGCTAGGAGGAGGCAGTACTTGCAGCACCTAGAATAGAATAGGTCATCTGCAACAGGTGGGAAATAAACCCAGAGTACGAGAAGGTACTCAGCTAGACTTACCCCTCGAAAACTAGAAATAAAGGACACCAAGGATCATACAAGGCTTATAAGGTGGGCTAGCTTGACACAATTGCATAAAAGAGCTTATGAGCATAAGTAACCAATTGAACTTAGCATCAAGCTCATCATCATTTACCTGTCAACTATGTTAGCGCCTGTACTAGAGCACTCACTTATTAGGAACAAACAATATTAACCATAGTAGGTATAATAAGGCCATCATCATATCATCATTCTTGAACCATCAGTTTATTTGGTATATCTACTTTGGAGATACTCCCATCAAGTTCTCACTAACCGTTGAGAGACGGCGACTCGAATCGAATTACAACTCAGCTGAGGGGGTATTTATAACTCTCACCCTAGCATACTTTGCAAGAGTAGCCATGGGTCACCTTTGGTACAACTCAGCAACCAAATTCGTGGGTTCAATCAGCACCAGCACTCTCAGGGATTACCCTTCTGCCAGTATGATCAGGACTTTTAAATCACCTGCCCTTGGACTCATGCCTACGGCTCCCTTCTGAGGTGAACTTTATACTTATCGGAGCCTGGCCTGAGTTGAGCTACTTGGATTCATGGTCAAGCACTCGGGCACGGCCAACTAAGAGAGAGGCATGCATTCAACATGACAAAGAAAGGCTCCAAGAATCGGTCCTTAATCGATACAGATAGAGTCACAGCAAACCGGCAAGCCCCAGCCCGGTCTTTATTCAAATTGTATCAGGTTCCTTTCCACGACAGCAAATATAGCCAACCGTGCCATATGTATAGTCCTATAGCTCGCAGGTGATGGGAAATCACTCGACTTCTACTGCTTAAAGCAGGGCTAAGCATTCTACTCGATCCTGAGCTACATAGGATTCAGGTAGTAATATCTAGACAAGGATTAGATATCAATGCAACAAGTGTTTTCATCCTAGAATGAGTTCTATTTTGAATTCCACTTCATGGTCCAAACGTAATCTAGGCAAGTCATCTGGGAAGACATCTGGAAACTCACAGACAATCGGTATATCCTCAATGGCCTTGGCTAGAGTAGCATTGGCCATGTTATGGATAGCGATATCACGAGAAAGTTGAACTAGAAAACCCTTCTTATCTATAGGATCCCTCAGCATTACCACATGGGTTGATGTATCGATCAATACCCTATTACCACTCATCTACTTCATTCCTAGGATTACATCAATTCCCAGCCTTGGTAGAACTACTAGATCAACTAAAAACTCTCGATCACCAATCTCAATCCTCACATTATTAACTACTTGATTTGTCAAGATGTTGTTCCCAGTAGCACTAATACAATAACCACCCTTGGCAATTCTAATCACATTCAGATTATGCTCAGATGCAAAAGTAGAACTCACAAAGGAATGTGAAGCATCCAAATCAAAGAGCACAACTATAGGATGATCATTAACAAGAAACTTACCAGCGGTGACCACTTTACCAGCAGGAATTTCCTCCACAGTAGTATAGTGAACACGCCCCTGATGGATGTTTCCCTGAGAGTTCTTCTTGGGAGGATAAGGACAACTATTAGCCCAGTGACTAGGCTTGTTGCAATTCCAACATGGCAGGTTAGATGGCAGAACATTGGAACTGCCTTGCCTAGAAGTATTTTTGGCAAAGAAACCATGTATCCCTTGCAAAACCTAGTCTTAGCTTGATTCTTCTTCTGAGGTGGGCGATACCGGACATTGGCAGTAGACTAGGAAGCACCTGCCTCAAAAATTCTTTTACGGGTTTTGGAAGCAGCATATATCTTATCATTGTTCTCCTGAGTCGGGGCATCACTGATAAACTCATTGAAAGTGATACACTTACTGTTTCCCATAGACTTCATCAGTTTAGGAGAAAGCCCCCTCTTGAAGCTAGCTATCTTCTTGGCATCAGTATCTAGAAATTCAGGGGCATACCTGGCTAGGTTGTTAAATGTCTAGAGGTACTCATTTAGACTTTTGTTGCCTTAAGTCAGCTTCATGAACTCAGTATGCTTGATTGCCATAAGGCCAGGAGGAATAAAATGTCCCTTGAAAGCTGCTGTGAACTGGTCCCAGACAACCTCAACATTTGTAGGGAAGGTGGTCCTATGATGGTTCCACCAAATACCTGCGGGTCCTTGCAGTTGATGTCCTGCATAGGATGCCTTCATACTCTTAGTTAACTGGAGCAAACAAAACCTCTATTCGATGGTGCTCAACCATTCGTTAGCTTGTAAGGGTTCTTCTGCCTCTCTAAAGATAGGAGGCTTTGTATCCATGAAGTCCTTAAAACTGCTATATTGATTTGGTTTGGGTCCCTGGCGGGCATGTCGCTCATCACGGTTGACCAGCTGGCACATCGCCTCAACTAACATGCACTGACTTTCAACCACTATCTGCATCAACTCAGCCGGTGTGGGCGGTGGCGGAGGAGGTGGTGGTTGTTCCTCATCCCCAACTCCATGACCACGCTAAAGATTGTATGTCATCTGCAAAATGCATAGCCAATGAGCACTGATGATGTAGAAAATTTGTAGATGAATTGTGTAATTATGCCAAACTGATTCCATTGGAGAGAATGAATTCACACAATAAACAAAGGCACAATAATTCATCACAATCACACAACCCATCAAGCGCACCAATTGACGTATTAATGCGATGTACTTAACAAACAATGATGTTACTGACAACAAGGATGGAATTTATTAAGGCTCACATACATGGAGCACAAGCACGTCTGATAGATTACATCCAAACCATCGAGTTTTCCACCGTACATCAAAGATAACATAGGGTTCGATGTTACATCCCAAAGATCAACTTACTACAACGCTACTCGTCCATGCATGAGGGTCAACAAAAGACTAGCTCTAGCACATTAGCTAAGTGGTAAGCTAAACTACGCATCATCCTCCGAGTTAGTGTCAAAGATCTATCCTCTGTCTTCATCACTAGCACGCTCTAACTCCTCATCGTCCTCCTCTTCAGGTAGAACATCCTTAGGTCCATTAACCTCAATGTCATCATCATCATCTTCAGTGATGATGAGACCAGAGCCCATCTCCTCATCATCATTAGGAGGATGAAGAGGATGGATCTGATTGTGTAGTAGATGAACCTCCTTATGAAAGTGGTCGTTGTACTCTTCTGCAGTGGCCAACTGCTGCTCCAGCTCAACCTACCGAGCCCTCAAGATATTCTCTTCGTGCCAGGCTTCATTCTACTGATTCAGCACGTGAACCAACATACGATCATAGTTGTGGTGAGCAACAGTCAACTTTTGAACCTCGAGTGTCTCTTGATCCCTTTCTAGCATAACCTGCTCCAAACATTGCTGAATTGCATTCCTCTCAGTAGCCACCTCGGCCAGCTCAGCCCTCAGCCTTTCCTCCTCCGTAGGCTCAGGGCAGGGCTCCTCTGAACATGATGCATGCACGATCCGTACATTCTGACAAACCTAGAAAAATTAAAGGCTTGTGGAATATACGGTGGCATACATATGCTCTCTCATATACAGTAACTAGTCGATCTACAACAATGCGTTGTTAGTGTACCTGTAGAAAATTTCATTTCAGCCCAACAATTTCCTAATAAGGCATGCAAAGAAAATAGTAAACTAAATACTTTTCATACATACATCCCCTATGTATATACTTCAGTATCACAGCTATAACACCTCAGGTGTTTAGCTCCATAATTGCATTGCATTGCATAAGCTTAAGCATGCATCATTCATGTTATTTTATGTGGTTGCAACTAATGTGGTTGTTTTTAGAATTTTGTTTGGCCCACATCATGTGACACTAGGTAGTTGGTGTAACAAAAGGGGAGAGTAGCTAATTATATCTCACAACACCTTAGTTATACTTACGGTCACTAATGGAGCAAGGTTCATGTTGACCAAAATCACCAAAATGCCCTCCAAGGTGTAGTTGACCACCATTTAGCCCTAGGATGCTCTTGTTTGACCAATTAAAAAGTCTAGCTTAGAGACCTTGCATGGTGAAGCACCCTTAAGCAAAGTTGTAGGGAATTTTATGGGGAACAAAAGTCTCAATATGACCATCTCATGAAACTGGCCAGAACATGCTAAAAATGGCCCACAAGTCAGCTAGAGGGGCTGTCTCAACACTTAGAAATTTTTCTAAGTCTCCAAGTGTCCCTCCAGTTTTACTGAGGTCTACTTTAGAAGCTTGTAGTTTGCAAACCAAGCCAAACCAGCTTCCACTCATATTGACAAACTTGTAGTCCTCATGTAGCTCTACAACATTGCCAACATCACCCATACCTGGTTCTCAATGGTTTAGGAGATATAGTGTCAAGAAGTTAGGGTTTCAGTCGGTATCTTTAACTGAAAATATGTTTCAGTTTCACAGGGCACCACTTTGGAGCTATGTAGTTTCTAATCTAGGCCGAACCAGCCCAAACTCCAATTGACAAACTTGTTGCCCTCACATAGCTCTACAAATTTGATGTTGTCACCTTGGACCGAATCGAGCTGTTTTGGAAGTTAATCAACACCAAACTTGCTCTGTCAGTCGACCACCGATGTCATGTTTGCAGCTTCGATTCAGTCAACGAGCTCAGACACCGGCCGTGTCATGGCGCTCGGGCAGAAGAGCGTCGCCGCGTGGTGACCGAGCGCTGCCATCGCCTCCATGTCATGAGCCCAGGCGCGAGTTTGAACACCGAGCGAACACCTCCACCCCCTCACTCGTGCTCACTCTCTTCTCCCTCCCTATCGCTCTGACCGGGGTCACCGAGGCAGAAATCAGAGACTCCATTGCCGCCGCAGCCTTCTCCATGCTCGCGCGTGCTCACCACCGCTCACCAGATCACGTCCTCCACTCCGCCACACCGCCCTACACCTCCTCGGGCAGCCGGTGGCTTTGATTGAGCCCGAGGTGAGCCGCATTGCCACCTCCGCCCGTTCCCAAAGATCACCGGAGCTCTGCCATGTTAGGGTCACCGTGGCTAGCACCACACCGTAGTCCTCCGCCTTCCCTCGCTCGCGTTCCCTCCTTCCTATCACACGTGTGTGCTCGGGTGAAGATGCTACCGCCAGCATCGGGTTGGTTAGGCCGAAACAAGACCGCGCACGGTCGTGCCATGGCTGCCGGCCAGGTGCTCACGCGGTCAAGCGGCTCCGCTCCACCCCCCGTCTGAGTGAGTGGTCGCGAGAGGTCCGCTAGGGTTCCAGGAAGGTGGTGCACCCTTCGGTCAGTCGTGCGACGGCCAGGACTCGCCAGCGTACCGCCAGGCGCCACGGCCGTCCGCCATTGCCGTCGGCATAGGTGCTACGGTGCAGCTGCTTTGGGGAAAATGGTTGGCCTCGGTGCGGTTAGGTCTGGGCAAGCCACCGGAGTACTCGGTTTGGGCGGAGGAGCCGGCGGCGGCGAGAAATCGCTCGTCGGAGCTCACGGCCGCCGCTCCCCCGCCCTCTGTCCCTGACCGTGGGGGACCGCCTGTCAGTGCCGCGCACGGGCGGGAGCCCGAGCGGGCCGCGCGCGCGTGTCGTGGGCCGCGTCTGTTCCCGGGCCGGCCCAGTCTTAGATAAAATCCATTTCATTTATTTATTTTGTCACAGATTTAGTTGATGTTTGGAAAATGTAGATCTCCGGTTTTACTTGCCCAAAAATTAGGAGATAAATTTTGTTAGGATCTAAATGATGTGTAGTATTTTAGAAAAATATAAATCTGGTATGTGATGTTTACTTTCTAGGAGAATTAAATAGATCTTTCAAATGTGTTTTGAAATGAAGGCAAATTTGTTAAATGTATAACTTGAGCTGTATTATTCCAAAAATTATGAAATTTGGTGGGTAGGCTAATTTATACTTGCTCTAGCTTTGGTAAAAATGTGGGCAGTAGTGCTTAAGTACTTTTCAAGTTATAATGCTATCTTGTTATTTTAGGAAATAATTAAATGAATTTTAGTAATTTTTCTACATGTGCAATGTTCTTATAACTTTTTGGAGAATGTCTTGGTACCCTAAAGTGTCCACGAAAATTATGAAATCTGTTGTTTGATACATTTCAGTATGATTTGTTAATTATACAAAAATCAGCCTTTTGGGCTTGTGAATTTTGTTTAGGGAGTTTGTGTAAATAATTTTAGTTCAAATTTTTACAGTGGTCTCTTTTTGGTTCATAGAGTCTCCTGTAATTTTTGTAGAATTTTAGGAGCAGTTTACATATATGTTTAAAATCCCACTTAATTAATTAAGTAAATTAAGAAATGAGTACAAATAAATATTCTAGGTGGGCACACCTTACTTTATGGTGTTTTTGTGACCTATGTGAACTTGTGGTAACATTAGTTTGGTCTTAAGGGATGTTTGCCACATAAATAAATATTTAATCTTTGCAATTCTAGGTTTTCTGGACAGCTGGTAGTATTTCTAGGTTTGACCTTTGATAAAGGTGGTTGCTGGAAAACTTGTAAATACAAAAGTTGTTGTAAGCTTGATAAACTAGCTTGTGTAAAAATTTGGGAGCATTTGGATTAGTAGTTTGGGAGTTATTGCTGTTTAAAGTGACAGTCCAGAATTTGCTACTCTCTGTTTAGAGAGGACAGATTCTGGAACTTATGAAATTCGACATGGAAAACTTAGGAATTTAGGGTTGAGATCTGAAAATGAATTGTAGTACATTTCTTAAGCTTTCTAGATTGTCTTAGATCATATCTTTTGGAGTTTGGAATCTTCAGTTATGTTAGAATCTTTGAGCTGCTATCCAGAATGTCTTACTGTGGTATTTTGGTGTTGGATGTGGTAACCTAAGTAATGCTACTCTTGTAATTGTTAGGTGTTAGGGCCTTAACCGAAGAAGAACAGCTATATCTTAGGTTGAGTAGATTAGGTGAGTACTTCTCTACCGGAGAGGAAATTTGCACCTAATATTTGAAGTGATTTGAATAGAGCTTTAAGAATGTTGTAATGCATTTCATTCCGAGCATACTGCATCTTTCACTATGCATACATGAGATTTATTATGCACTCATGCAATAGGTGCTCCGGAGGGGGTAATGCTCCTCGAATTCGAACAAGTGATTCCGGAGGAAGTCCAGGACCAGCCGGAGCAGCCAGAGGAACCAACCGGCGATGAAGCTCCTGCCGAAGATCTACCCGAGTGTCCTGACCACCGGCCCTCGACCTTTCTAAAAGGCAAGCCCCGGTGCATGCTGAACCCATCATTTTATAAATCTATCTTGAGTACTTTTAATTGTTCAATGCATTAAGTTGTAGGAGTTGTATGAAAACAATTGTTGCATTATACATGTCCTTGCCCAGATATCATACTTAAATCCTAATTTAGGTTTAGGCACGTATCAATGCTTAGCCCTGCTTAGTACGGTAGAAGTCGGGTGATTTCCGGTCATCCGCGAGATGTAGGAAGGAGTCACGAGTGGCTTTATGGCTATCGTGGATGGAACCATGCTTTAAAATGAAATTGAGACCGGACGGGAGTTCGATAGTACAGCCGCAAGACACTTCACGTCTTGCGTGTGGAGCTATGCTCGTCTGAGTCATTTAAGGACCGAATCGCTATACGTCCTTGAGTCATGTTGAACACAGTTTAACACTTAGTTGGCCGGATAAGTCGTTTCGACCGCGAAGCCGAGTAATGTGATTCAGGTCGGGACTCGAATGGTAGGTTGCTTCTTGGAGGAGAGAAAGGATGTGCTTGGGGACATTGGCGTGAGACCAAGGGGGGGTTAGAGTCCCTATCACCTAGCAGAGTGTTTCCCTTGGGGTCGCGATATCATTCGGACCCGCGATTCCTGAATCATATGAAAAGGTGGCCTGTGCGACCCTGGCAGGGGTCTGCACGGTGAGTGTTCGAAATACCCCTATAGCTGGATAGGAATTCGATTCGAATCGCCATTGCTCCCGGTTAGTGAGCACTTGACTTGAGCAACGGCAACGTAGATCTCATTAAATGAACAGATGGTTAAGTGAATGATACAATGTTGCCACAATTTATACCTGCTCTGGATATAATGTTGATAATTGTTTGATTTTAATCAAGTGCATGCTTAGTACAGGTGCTAAGATAGATGATAGGTAAATGCTTAAAATAACTGCTAGTACAGGTTATAAGAGTTTTAATTACTTATGCCTTTATGCAAAATGTGATGTCAGCTAGCCTCTTGTGCAAGCCTTGCATAATCCTTGGTGTCATCTTATTTCTGGTTTTTGACGTGTAAGTCTAGCTGAGTACATTCCAGTACTCAGGGTTTATTCCCTCCTGTTGTAGATGATATTCTCTATCAAGGCTTCTGCAAAACTTGTCTCCACCCTGTGGGTGACGAAGACTAGATCACTATGGCGTGATCATCTTTTATGTACTTTCCTGATGCTTTTGTGGGTTGTTGATCAACAAGACTGGCAGTAGTTAAACAACTGGTGTGTGTATGCTTCCGCTACTTTATAAACTTGGTTTGTAATAATTGCGACTCCGTGTGTGTAAACTTATTTCAGAACTACTTGTGAAATGTAACGTATGATGTTGTATGTTGAATGATGCGATCTTGGTTGTAAGCAAGTTGGTTTGAAATCCTTCGTGGTTTCGATTGACTACCGGGATTATATGGGCTCAAGTTCGAAAATTTGAGCGCTTCGGTGCTTGTTTTTGTACTTGTGCTCTTATAATTTGGTCGGTTTTGTTACAGCTGTTATCGGAGCATAATTCAACATTAAACACATCGTACGAGTATTTAAAAACAAAAGTATTTGATTATGAAAAGGGTTAAAACTCTAAAAATTATTTTCATAGGTATGCCAGTGATCACATCCCTTAGCCCAAATAAGGACTCTTAGGTGGCTTATTATAAAGACTAACTTGGGAGCCTTGTTTGTTTTTGTTTTGTCGTCCATACGGCGTGATATTGTATGGATGCCATCCACTTGGGTGGTAATGTATGGATCAATTGCCTCGACGCTCTGGTAAGTGTGAGTTGTGAGAGCATGATCGTCCAACCGGTGATCTAGGGGAGAGTAGTTTTGGTGACTTGCATACTTACATGTTTAAACCGTGTAATTATGTAAGCACTTAATTGTGGGAACCTTTATATCGGGTAGCTTTGATACTGAAGTATATACATCAGGGGATGTGTATATGGAAAGTATTTAAATTACTGCTTTTCTTGTGTGCTTATATTAGGAAACTGTTGGGCTGAAATGAGATTTTCTGCAGGTACACTAACAGCGTAACGAGTAGACCGATAGTTTCTCTTATATGAGAGAACGTATGTATGCCACCACCTAGCGTTAGAACTTTAGGTGTCTACTAAGGTGAGAGGGCGTACGGAACATGCATGCATCATGTTTAATTATATCATACATATCATTTACTCCCTCCTTAAAAATTTCAATAGTCCCGACTAAATTAAATTTCGTATCCCCTAAATGATCCTCACTTTAAGTCGTATCTTGTTGCTACAGATGGCACGTAACAAGTGGACCGCTCGTAAGTCAACCGGGGGCAGGGTCCCTCATCACCAGCTAGCTCCACATGAGCCCTGCCCCGAGCCTACTGAGGTGGAAAGGCTGAGGGCTGAGTTGGCCGAAGTGACTGTTGCCAGGAATGCAGCGCGTCAGCAACTGGAGCAAGTGATCCGTGATCGTCACCAGGAAACACTTGCAGTCCAGAGATTGACAGCAGCAAATCGCAACTGTCAATGCATGTTGGTCCATGTCATGAATCAGAGGGATGAAGCCTGGCACGAGGAGAACGTTCTGAGAGCTCGTTAGTTTGAGCTCGAGCAACAGTTGGAGAATGCTGAAGAATACAATGACAATCTTCATGAAGAAGTGCACCGCCTGAACAACCAGCTAAATCCTCTGCTACCTCGAAACAACAACGCAGATGAGGACATGGGTTCAGGAATCGTCATGGCTGAAGATGATGATGAAGTGGAGGTCAATGGGCCCCAAGATGCCGCACCAGAAGAAGAAGAAGAAGAAGACGAGGAGTTAGAGCCTGTTAGCGACGAGGATGGCGGGGAGATCCTTGACACCGACTCTGAGGACGATGCTTAGAGTAGTCATCGCGTAGCTACGATATTAGAATCGTCTTTTGTGCCTCCTGGTGTTGGAGTGAGGCTTTGTAATAACTTGACTTTTGGGATGTAAGGTCGAACCCTATGTTTCCTAGATGTTTAGTTGAACCTGTTAATTTCGATCACAATTGGATGTCTTATTGCGTGCGTTCGATGATGGTGTCACGATTAGCACCCTTCGGTGCCGCGATGAAACCGAGGGCCTCCTATGGCGCGCGACATAAGGTTGTGCTGCTTGGCACGCGCTGGTATCGAGGTGGCTAGTCATGATCCACCATGGAACTCTACCGTTGAGAAGTCTCTTTGTGGTTAGTTTGAAGTAGTCTTTCTCAGTCAACTAAAAATTTTGAGATTGAATCCAAGTACCGGGCGAAAGGTCAAAAATCACGTAGATATTAACGTAAACGGTTCAGTAACTGCTGTGCTCCTTGTGAGTGAGCCTTTATCAAAGTACATCTTGTTGGATTCCCTCGCATGATTGCGTCAATTGATGCGCTTGAATGGATTATGTGGTTGTGATGAATTATTGTGCCATGAGTATTTTGAGAAGTCCATTTCATGAAGTCAGTTTGACATATTTACAATAATTCATCTACAAATTTCCCACATCGTCAGTGCTCATTGGCTATGCATTTTGCAGATGTCGTACAATCTCCATCGGGGTCGTGGAAATGAGGATGAGGAACAGCCACCCCCTCCGCCACCACCTACCCCGGCTGAGCTGATGTAGACCGTGGTCGAAGGGCAGCGCATGCTAGCAGATGCTATGCGCCAGCTTGCCAACCGGGAGGCTCGTCATGGCCACCAGGGCCCAGAACCCAATCAGTACAGTGATTTCAAGGACTTTCTTGATACTAAGCCCCCGCTATTTAAGGAGGCAGAGAAACCACTGCAAGCCGACGAGTGGTTGAACACTATTGAACAAAAGTTTTGTCTGCTTCGCTTGACCGATGAGCTAAAAATTGAATATGCTTCTCACCAACTGCATGGTCCAGCGGGTATTTGGTGGAGCCACTATCGTTCCGCACTGCCTGCAAATGTCCCGATTGCTTGGGACCAGTTCAAGACCGCATTCCGTGGGAACTATATTCCTCCAGGTCTTATGGCTATCAAGCACACAGAATTCATGAGGCTGTCGCAGGGAAATAAAAGCTTGACTGAATATCTGCAATCTTTCAACAACCTGGCAAGGTATGCCACAGAGTTTGTGGATACCGATGCCAAGAAAATTGCTAGCTTTAAAAGAGGCCTCGGCCCAAAGCTGATGAAGACTATGGGCACTAGCAAGTGTACTACCTTCAATGATTTTATCAATGATGCTTTGACCCAGGAGAACAATAATGCTATTTATTCTACCTCTAAGAGCCGCAAAAGGGCCCTTGAGGCGAGTGCTTCGTAGTCTCGGACCTCAGCTGCACCTAGGTCTTCCCCTCGCCCACCTGCTCAGAATACCAAGTTCCGTCCGCCATAGAAGAAGCCTGCTGCCAAAACTGGGTTCCGCAAGGCTTATACAGTCGCTCTGCCAAACGGAAATTCTGGACAGAGCAGTTCTAGTGTGCCTCCTAGCAATATGCCTTGCTGGAACTGCAACAAGCCAGGCCATTGGTCTAGGAATTGTCCTTACCCTAAGAAGAATGTCAACCAAGGTGGCCGTCAAGGGCACGCTCATTATAACAGTATTGAGGAAATCCCATCTGGTGAGGTTGTCACTGCTGGTAAGTTCCTAGTTGACCAAATCCTGCAGTGGTACTTTTTGATTCAGGTGCTTCGCATTCCTTTATCAGTCCTAAGTTTGCATCAAAGTTTGCACACAAATTGCATATTGTTGAAGGTGGGGGTTATTGCATTAGCGCAGCAAGTGGGAATATTTCCACAAATAAAGTAGTGGGGAGTCTTGAGCTTGAGATAAAAGGGTGAAAGTACTCGCTTGCCTTAGTGGTTTTGCCGGGATTAGGCATAGATGTTATTCTGGGCATGAATTGGATGAGTCAGAATGGGGTACTCATTGATACATCCACTCGGGTAGTTATGCTCAGAGATCCTACAGATCAAAAGGGTTTTCTGGTACAACTTCCCAGAAAAGTTGATTTGTCTGGGGAAGTTCATGCTGTGCAAGCAAAGGTGTTGGCTGAAATTCTTATAGTAAATGAGTTTCCGGACGTTTTTCCTGATGATTTGCCGGGACTCCCTCCGGATCAGGATGTGGAATTTAAAATTGAGTTGTTGCCTGGCACGGCTCCCATCTCTAGGAGACCTTTATAGGATGCCTCCGAATGAGCTAGCTGAACTTAAGGTGCAGTTGAATGAACTTTTGAAGAAGAGGTTGATTCGCCCTAGTTCGTCTCCATGGGGATGCCCTGCTATCTTTGTGAAGAAGAAGGATCAGACCTTGCGGATGTGTGTAGATTATAGACCTCTGAATGCAGTCACTGTCAAAAATAAGTATCCTCTGCCACATATCGATATCCTGTTCGATCAATTGTCCAAAGCTAAAGTATTTTCCAAGATTGATCTGAGGTCTGGTTACCATCAGATTAAAATCCGTCCCGAAGATATTCCAAAAACAGCTTTCTCAACAAGATACGGCCTTTATGAGTATCTTGTTATGTCTTTCGGCCTGACAAATGCCCCCGCACACTTCATGTGCTTGATGAATTCAGTGTTTATGCCCGAATTGGACAAGTTTGTGGTGATGTTTATTGATGACATCTTGATATATTCTGAAAATGAGGAAGAACAAGCTGAACACCTGCGTATTGTTCTCACCAGACTACGATAACATCAACTGCATGCGAAGTTCAGTAAATGTGAATTCTGGCTTCGTGAAGTACCTTTCCTTGGGCATGTGTTGTCCGATGGGGGAATTATGGTGGATCCCACCAAGGTACAGGAAGTATTGAATTGGAAGGCTCCTACTTCGGTTCATGAGGTCCGGAGTTTTCCTGGGTTGGCTGGCTATTATCGTCGCTTCATCCTGGATTTCTCAAAAATAGCCAAACCCATGACTCAGTTGCTGCAAAAAGACACCAGGTTTGTCTAGACTCCTGAGTGTGATGCGGCTTTTCACCAACTGCGAACCCTCCTAACCTCAGCTCCGGTTTTGGCACAACCGGATATCGAGAAACCATTTGATGTTTATTGTGATGCCTTAGGCATAGGTTTGGGAGGTGTGTTGATGCAGGAAGGCCGAGTGATTGCATATACCTCTCGACAACTTTAGAAACATGAGGTGAATTATCCAACGCATGACTTAGAACTGGCCGCAGTTGTTCATGCTTTGAAAGTATGGCGGCATTATCTGCTGGGCAATGTCTGCAATATCTACACAGACCACAAAAGCCTCAAATACATCTTCACCCAACCCGAGTTAAATATGCATCAAAGAAGATGGCTCGAGTTGATTAAGGATTATAACCTTCAAGTGCACTATCATCCTGGCAAGGCAAATGTGGTTGCGGATGCTTTAAGCCGTAAGTCTCATTGCCATTCCCTAGTTGAAACTAATTTTCATCGATCTCGCCTTCTACATCCAGCAGTCTTGTACAACATCACTGTCAGTTGTACTCTCAAAAGCAGAATTATTAAGCTCCAAAAGACTGATCCTGGTGTATTCCACATAAAACGCAAGATGAAAGAGGAAGAAACTAAGCATTTTAGGGTAGATGAAGAAGGTGTGCTGTGGTTTAAGGATAGATTAGTGGTACCTAAGGACCGAGAGCTTAGAGATCAGATCCTGTCCGAAGCACATTCGTCCAAGTTGTCCATCCATCCTGGTAGTAATAAGATGTATTATAATTTGAAGCCACTTTATTGGTGGACCAAGATGTGGAAAGAGATAGCTGCATATGTTGCTAGGTGTGACACCTGCTGTAGAGTTAAAGCTGTGCATATGAAAGCTGGGTTACTTCAACCACTTTCTATCCCAGGTTGGAAATGGGAAGAGATAAGTATGGATTTCATTGTCGGACTTCCTCCTACTGTCAAAAATCATAACTCCATCTGGGTAATTGTGGATCGTTTAACCAAATTAGCTCACTTCATTCCTGTTAGAGTGGACTATCGTCCCACTGACTATGCTGAGTTGTACTTCAATCAGATAGTCTGGCTCCATGGGGTACCTCGCACTATCATTTCTGACCGTGGTCCCCAGTTCACTGCTCGCTTTTGGGAGCACTTGCATCACCTTCTGGGAACCAAGTTAGTGAGAAGCTCTGCTTATCACCCCCAGACGTCAGGTCAGACGGAACGGGTTAACCAAATCTTGGAAGATCTGTTGCGGGCATATGTCATTTCATCCAAGGGTTCTTGGGAAAAATGGTTACCTCTAGCTGAATTCTCGTACAATAATAGTTACCAAGAGAGTATTAAGATGGCCCCATTCGAAGCTTTGTACGGTCGTAAGTGTAGAACTCCACTAAACTGGGTAGAAGATGGTGAAAGGAGGTATTATGGTATTGATTTTATTCAGGAAGCTGAGGAACAAGTCCGTACCATCCAAAAACATATGGCTGCAGTCCAAGCTAGACAGAAAAGTTATGCTGATCATCGTAGAAAACCGCTCGAGTTTGAAGTTGGAGACTTCGTTTATCTGAAAGTTTCTCCAATGAAGAGTGTCCAACGTTTTGGTGTTAAGCGGAAACTTGCGCCAAGATACGTGGGTCCTTTCCAAATCATAGGCAAGAGTGGAGCTGTTGCGTACAAGATCCAGTTACCTCCTGAAATGAGTGCCATATTAAACGTCTTCCATGTATCTCAGCTCAAAAAGTGTCTTCGAGTTCCTGAGGAAAGAGTCCCATTAGGAGATATCAGGCCTGAGTCTGATTTAACTTACGAAGAAAAACTAGTCCGGGTGATCGATGCTTAGGAACGAGTAACTAGAAGCAAAGTGGTTAAGTGGTATAAAGTAATGTGGAGTAATCAGGGTAGTGAAAGTGACGCTACATGGGAACAGGAGGACTATTTGTGGGATGGCTATAAGGAATTCTATGAAAAATGGTACGCTTTCCAAATCTCGGGACAAGATTTTTATAAGGGGGGAGGACTGTAACACCTCAGGTGTTTAGCTCCATAATTGCATTGCATTGCATAAGCTTAAGCATGCATCATTCATGTTATTTTATGTGGTTGCAACTAATGTGGTTGTTTTTAGAATTTTGTTTGGCTCACATCATGTGACACTAGGTAGTTGGTGTAACAAAAGGGGAGAGTAGCTAATTATATCTCACAACACCTTAGTTATACTTAGGGTCACTAAAGGAGCAAGGTTCATGTTGACCAAAATCACCAAAATGCCCTCCAAGGTATAGTTGACCACCATTTAGCCCTAGGATGCTCTAGTTTGACCAATTAAAAAATCTAGCTTAGAAACCTTGCATGGTGAAGCACCCTTAAGCAAAGTTGTAGGGAATTTTATGGGGAACAAAAGTATCAATATGACCATCTCATGAAACTGGCCAGAACATGCTAAAAAATGGCCCACAAGTCAGCTAGAGGGGCTGTCTCAACACTTAGAAATTTTTCTAAGTCTCCAAGTGTCCCTCCAGTTTTACTGAGGTCTACTTTAGAAGCTTGTAGTTTGCAAACCAGGCCAAACCAGCTTCCACTCATATTGACAAACTTGTAGTCCTCATGTAGCTCTACAACATTGCCAACATCACCCATACCTGGTTCTCAATGGTTTAGGAGATATAGTGTCAAGAAGTTAGGGTTTCAGTCGGTATCTTTAACTGAAAACATGTTTCAGTTTCACAGGGCACCACTTTGGAGCTATGTAGTTTCTAATCTAGACCGAACCAGCGCAAACTCCAATTGACAAACTTGTTGCCCTCACATAGCTCTACAAATTTGATGTTGTCACCTTGGACCGAATCGAGCTATTTTGGAAGTTAATCAGCACCAAACTTGCTCTGTCAGTCGACCACCGATGTCACGTTTGCAGCTTCGATTCAGTCAACGAGCTCGGACACCGGCCGTGTCGTGGCGCTCGGGCAGAAGAGCGTCGCCGCGTGGCGACCGAGCGTTGCCATCGCCTCCACGTCGCGAGCCCAGGCGTGAGTTTGAACACCGAGCGGACACCTCCACCCCCTCACTCGCGCTCACTCTCTTCTCCCTCCCTCTCGCTCTGACCGGGGTCACCGAGGTGGAAATCGAAGACGCCATTGCCGCCGCAGCCTTCTCCGTGCTCGCGCGTGCTCACCACCGCACCACCGCTCACCAGATCACGTCCTCCACTTCGCCACACCGCCCAACACCTCCTCGGCCAGCCGGTGGCTTTGATTGAGCCCGAGGTGAGCCGCATTGCCACCTCCGCCCGTTCCCAAAGATCACCGGAGCTCCGCCATGTTAGGGTCACCGTGGCCAGCACCACACCGTAGTCCTCTGCCTTCCCTCGCTCACGTTCCCTCCTTCCTATCACACGTGTGTGCTTGGGTGAAGATGCTACCGCCAGCATCGGGTTGGTCAGGCCGGAACAAGACCGCGCACGGCCGTGCCATGGCTGCCGGCCAGGTGCTCACACGGTCAAGCGGCTCCGCTCCACCCCCGTCTGAGTGAGTGGTCGCGAGAGGTCCGCTAGGGTTCCAGGAAGGTGGTGCACCCTTCGGTCGGTCGTGCGACGGCCAGGACTCACCAGCGTACCGCCAGGCGCCACGGCCATCCGCCATCGCCGTCGGCATAGGTGCTATGGTGCAGCTGCTTTGGGGAAAATGGTTGGCCTTGGTGCGGTTAGGTCTGAGCAAGCCACCGGAGTACTCGGTTTGGGCGGAGGAGCCGCCGGCGGCGAGAAATCGCTCGCCGGAGCTCCCGGCCGCCGCTCCCCCGCCCTCTGTCCCTGACCGTGGGGGACCGCCTGTCTGTGCCGCGCGTGGGCGGGAGCCCGAGCGGGCCGCGCGCGCGCGTCGTGGGCCGCGTCTGTTCCCGGGCCGGCCCAGTCTTAGATAAAATCCATTTCATTTATTTATTTTGTCACAGATTTAGTTGATGTTTGGAAAATGTAGATCTCGGGTTTTACTTGCCCAAAAATTAGGAGATAAATTTTGTTAGGATCTAAATGATGTGTAGTATTTTAGAAAAATATAAATCTGGTATGTGATGTTTACTTTCTGGGAGAATTAAATAGATCTTTCAAATGTGTTTTGAAATGAAGGCAAATTTGTTAAATGTATAACTTGAGCTGTATTATTCCAAAAATTATGAAATCTGTTGTTTGATACTTTTCAATATGATTTGTTAATTATACAAAAATCAGCCTTTTGGGCTTGTGAATTTTGTTTAGGGAGTTTCTGTAAATAATTTGGTTCAAATTTTTACAGTGGTCTCTTTTTGGTTCATAGAGTCTCCTGTCATTTTTGTAGAATTTTAGGAGCAGTTTACATATATGTTTAAAATCCCACTTAATTAATTAAGTAAATTAAGAAATGAGTACAAATAAATATTCTAGGTGAGCACACCTTACTTTCTGGTGTTTTTGTGACCTATATGAACTTGTGGTAACATTAGTTTGGTCTTAAGGGATGTTTGCCACATAAATAAATATTTAATCTTTGCAATTCTAGGTTTTCTGGACAGCTGGTAGTATTTCTAGGTTTGACCTTTGATAAATGTGGTTTCTAGAAAACTTGTAAATACCAAAGTTGTATTAAGCTTGATAAACTAGCTTGTGTCAAAATTTGGGAGCATTTGACTTAGTAGTTTGGAAGTTATTGCTGTTTAAAGTGACAGTCCAGAATTTGCTACTCTCTGTTTAGAGAGGACAGATTCTGGAACTTATGAAATTCGACATGGAAAACTTAGGAATTTAGGGTTGAGATCTGAAAATGAATTGTAGTTCATTTCTTAAGCTTTCCAGATTGTCTTAGATCATATCTTTTGGAGTTAGGAATCTTCAGTTATGTTAGAATCTTTGAGCTGCTGTCCAGAATGTCTTACTGTGGTATTTTGGTGTTGGATGTGGTAACCTAAGTAATGCTACTCTTGTAATTGTTAGGTATTAGGGCCTTAACCGAAGAAGAACAGCTATATCTTAGGTTGAGTAGATTAGGTGAGTACTTCTCTACCGGAGAGGAAATTTGCACCTAATATTTGAAGTGATTTGAATAGAGCTTTAAGAATGTTGTAATGCATTTCATTCCAAGCATACTGCATCTTTCACTATGCATACATGAGATTTATTGTGCACTCATGCAATAGATGTTCCGGAGGGGGTAACGCTCCTCGAATTCAAGCAAGTGATTCCGGAGGAAGTCTAGGACCAGCCGGAGCAGCCAGAGGAACCAACCAGCGACGAAGCTCCTGCCGAAGATCTACCCGAGTGTCCTGACCACCAGCCCTCGACCTTTCTAAAAGGCAAGCCCCGGTGCATGCTGAACCCATCATTTTATAAATCTATCTTGAGTACTTTTAATTGTTTAATGCATTAAGTTGTAGGAGTTGTATGAAAACAATTGTTGCATTATACCTATCCTTGCCCAGATATCGTACTTAAATCCTAATTTAGGTTTAGGCACGTATCAATGCTTAGCCCTGCTCAGTACGGTAGAAGTCGGGTGATTTCCGGTCATCCGCGAGATGTAGGAAGGAGTCACGAGTGGCTTTATGGCTATCGTGGATGGAACCTTGCTTTAAAATGAAATTGAGACCAGGCGGGAGTTCGATAGTACAGCCGCAAGACACTTCACGTCTTGGGTGTGGAGCTATGCCCGTCTGAGTCGTTTAAGGACCGATTCGCTGTACGTTCTTGAGTCATGTTGAATGCAGTCTAACACTTAGTTGGCCGGATAAGTCATTCCGACCGTGAAGCCGAGTAATGTGATTCAGGCCGGGACTCGAATGGTAGGTTTCTTCTTGGAGGAGAGAAAGGATGTGCTTGGGGACATTGGCGTGAGACCAAGGGGGGGTTAGAGTCCCTATCACCTGGCAGAGTGTCGCCCTTGGGGTCACGACATCATTCGGACCCACGATTCCTGAATCATATGAAAAGGTGGCCTGTGCGACCCTGGCAGGGGTCTGCACGGTGAGTGTTAGAAATACCCCTCCAGCTAGATAGGAATTCGATTCGAATCACCGTCGCTCCCGGTTAGTGAGCACTTGACTTGAGCAGCGGCAACGTAGATCTCATTAAATGAACAGATGGTTAAGTGAATGATACAATGTTGCCACAATTTATACCTGCTCTAGATATAATGTTGATAATTGTTTGATTTTAATCAAGTGCATGCTTAGTATAGGTGCTAAGATAGATGATAGGTAAATGCTAAAAATAACTGCTAGTACAGGTTATAAGAGTTTCAATTACTTATGCCTTTATGCAAAATGTGATGTCAGCTAGCCTCTTGTGTTAGCCTTGCATAATCCTTGGTGTCATCTTATTTCTGGTTTTTGACGGGTAAGTCTAGCTGAGTACATTCCAGTACTCAGGGTTTATTCCCTCCTGTTGCAGATGATATGCTCTATCAAAGCTTCTGCAAAACTTGTCTCCACCCTGCGGGTGACGAAGACTAGATCACTAGGGCGTGATCATCTTTTATGTACTTTCCTGATGCTTTTGCGGGTTGTTGATCAACAAGACTGGCAGTAGTTAAACAACTGGTGTGTGTATGCTTCCGCTACTTTATAAACTTAGTTTGTAATAATTGCGACTCCGTGTGTGTAAACTTATTTCAGAACTACTTGTGAAATGTAACGTATGATGTTGTATGTTGAATGATGTGATCTTGGTTGTAAGCAAGTTGGTTTGAAATCCTTCGTGGTTTCGATTGACTACCGGGATTATATGGGCTCAAGTTCGAAAATTTGAGCGCTTCGGTGCTTGTTTTTGTACTTGTGCTCTTATAATTTGGTCGGTTCTGTTACAACAGCTACCCGATAGATATACCTACAATTAAGTACTCTCATAGGTACATGATTGAACATGTAAGTATGCTAGTAACCAAAACTACTCTCCCCTAGACTGACGGTTGGATGGTCATGCTCTCACAACTCACACTTACCAGAGCGTAGAGGTATTTTAATCCATACATTACCATCCAAGCGGATGGCATCCATACAATAGCACGCCGTATGGACAACGAAATAGAAAACAAGCAACAACCCCTAAAGTTAGTATTTAAATAAGCCACCTAAGAGTCCTTATTTGGGTATAAAGGATGTCACCACTGGCAACACTTAGTATTTAATTTAGAGTTGATGAGGACATCACTCCTTCACATATACACAATGATCCACTGCTGGACATTCAAGGTCCAATCACTAGAGCTCGTGCGCGTCAATTAAATTTAGAGGTGAGCTCGTTCCTAAGTAACTCTTTATATGATTTTGAGAATAGATTGCTACTTGATGATTATATTGTGCTTAGGAATGAATGAGAGGACTAGGAGACACATGGAGGAGGGCTTGGAGGTGTGGAGGACCAGCGAGGGCGCCCGAATAAAGATGGAGGACCAAACCAAGTTGAGTTTGAGTCTGCCTCGCAGTTCAAGACTAGTCTGACTTGAACTGGTCACCCAGGACGCGTCCGGACTCTGTTTTTGATGATCCATATATGGATGGAAAGATTATTTGATAAGGAAGCCAACACAAGTGGTCCCACATCAAAAGCTATTTGGAATCAACGGGAATCGTCAAAACAAGTCACCATCCAGAATCTATCAGGGCGTTGTGTCGCCGTCTTTTGGGCCGTTTGGGCTTTGTAACGTGTCGGCGCTCCCTAGGGACACAAATAGGGTTCCTTGGATGCCCCTTAGGCTATATAATTTGTAGTCACCACCTACATTAGGGTTGGGTTTTGCTTAGATTAATCTGTTGACAACAGTTTTGCCGCCGTCGTCAGTTTGTGTGACCACGACTTTGTGAGATTAATCATTCATCTGTAATTTGGTTGCATTCCTTTGTGGTCTTGCGTGTGTTCTCGATTCATAGGCAAGGACTTAGCCTTCTTGGTGAGGTCGACCGTGCAACGCTGGTCGATAACCAAAGGGGTCATGGTTCTGCAATTGCGGGGTTCAGAGCCGAGTTGTTCGAAAGCCGGATCGAATTGTGTAGTGACTCTACCAAATCAAGAGTTATTAGAACCTTTCAGAAGATCAGGAACCCTAGTTCACATCAATTGGTATCAGAGCAAATAATGTTTCAAACTCAATATATCCCAAAGTATTTAAAGAAGTCAACAATTTTAGTTCATCTTGTTTAGTTCTCAAATGGAGAAGGCAGAGCAAAACCAGTTCAACATCTTGTTTCAACTTGCGTAGTGACTACCACCAAATTAGAATGAAACTTGGAGATGAATGGAAAATAGCTTTCAAAACTAAATTCGGATTGTATGAATGGTTAGTAATGCCTTTTGGGTTGACTAATGCACCTAGTACATTCATACGCCTAATGAATGAGGTTTTAAGAGCTTTCATTGGTCGATTTATGATAGTTTACTTTGATGATATCTTAATTTATAGCAAGTCTTTGGATGAACATATGGATCACTTATGTGCTGTTTTTAATGCCTTACGCGAGGCACATTTATTTGGTAACCTTGAGAAGTGCATCTTTTGCACGGATTGAGTCTCTTTTCTTGGCTATGTTTTTACTCCATAGGGAATTGAGGTGGATGAGGCAAAGATTGAAGCCATTAAGAGCTGGCTGGTTCCCCAATCCATCACACAGGTGAGGAGTTTTCTTGGTCTTGCAGGATTTTACCGCCGCTTCATCAAGGATTTCAGCACCATTGCTGCCCCTTTACATGAGTTGACAAAGAAGGGTGTGGTGTTTCATTGGGGAAGGGCACAAGAGGAGTCCTTAGACACTTTGAAGGACAAGCTTACACACACACCATTGCTGCGACTTCCAAATTTTGGTAAGACTTTTGAGCTAGAATGTGATGCTAGTGGAGTTGGCATTGGAGGTGTTTTGATGCAAGATGGTAAGCCCATTGCATACTTTAGCGAAAAATTGCATGGCCCTGTTTTGAATTACTCCACGTATGATAAGGAATTGTATGCTCTTGTATGTTCTTTAGAGACGTGGCATCATTGTTTGTGGCCTAAAGAATTTGTTATTCATTTGGATCATGAATCACTTAAGTATCTTAGTTCACAACATAATCTGAATCGTAGACATGCTAAGTGGGTTGAATTTATTGAATCTTTTCCTTATGTTTTCAAACACAAGAAAGGAAAGGATAATGTGATTATAGATGCTTTGTCTAGGCGATACACTTTGCTGTCCCAACTTGAATGTAGAATTTTTGGACTTGAAACAATAAAAGAACAATATGCGCTTGATCCTGATTTTAAAGATGTGTTGCTGAATTGCAAAGAGGGACGTTCATGGAACAAGTTTGTGGTCAATGATGGATTTGTATTTAGAGCTAACCGCATATGCATTCCAGTAGGATCCGTTCGTCTTTTGTTGATGCAGGAAGCGCATGGAGGAGGGTTGATGGGACATTTTGGTGCTAAGAAGACGAAGGATGTTTTGGCCACACACTTCTTTTGGCCAAAGGTGAGGAGAGATGTTGCGCGATTCGTGGTACACTGTACCACATGTCAAAAAGCTAAGTCTCGCTTGAATCCACATGGTTTGTATATGCCTCTTCCTGTTCCTTCTATTCCTTGGGCAGATATTTCTATGGACTTTGTTTTGGGATTGCTTAAGACTAAGAGGGGGAGGGATAGCATTTTTGTTGTGGTGGATCGATTTTCTAAGATGGCACACTTTATACCATGTCATAAAAGTGATGATGCTATTCATATTGCTGACCTCTTTTTCAAAGATATTGTTCGTTTGCATGGTATGCCTTCTACTATTGTTTTAGATCGCGACGCTAAATTTCTGAGTCACTTTTGGCGCACTCTATGGAATAAGTTGGGTACAAAACTGTTGTGTTTCTACAACTTGTCACCCACAAACCGATGGGCAAATAGAGGTAGTTAACCGCACTTTGGGTGCCATGTTGAGAGCTATTCTGAAGAAAAATTTGAAGATGTGGGAAGAATGTTTGCCTCATGTGGAGTTTGCTTACAATCGGGCAACACATTCTACCACCAAGGTAAGTCCTTTTTAGGTAGTGTATGGATTCAATCCCCATGCTCCAATTGATATTTTGCCTCTGCCTACTAGTGAGAGAATTCATGTCAATGTTGAGGAACATTCTGATTTTATTTTGCAAATGCATGAAACAACTAAGCACAACATTGAAAAAATGACTAAAAAGTATAGAATTGCTGGTAGTAAAGGTAGACAAGAAGTTAAGCTTGAACCGAGTGATTTGGTTTGGTTGCACTTGAGAAAGGATAGATTTCCAGATTTGAGAAAGTCTAAGTTGATGCCTAGAGTTGATGGTCTGTTTAAAATTGTTGAGAAGATTAATGATAATGCATATAAGCTTGATTTACCCCCCGAATTTGGGGTTAGTCCCACCTTTAACATTTCAGATTTGAAGCCATACTTGGGAGACGAAGATGAGTCGGTGTCGAGGACGACTCCAATTCAAGAGGGGGAGGATGATGAGGACATCACTCCTTCACATACACATAATGATCCATTGCTGGACATTTAAGGTCCAATCACTAGAGCTCACGTGCGTCAATTAAATTTAGAGGTGAGCTTGTTCCTAAGTAACTCTTTATATGATTTTGAGAATAGATTGATACCTAATAATTATATTATGCTTAGGAATGAAGGAGAGGACCAGGAGACACATGGAGGAGGGCTTGGAGGCATGGAGGACCAGCGAGGGCGCCCAAATAAAGATGGAGGACCAAACCAAGTTGAGTTCGATTCTGCCTCGCAGTTCAAGACCAGTCTGCCTTGAACTGGTCACCTAGGACGCGTCCGGACTCCGTTTTCAATGATCCATATATGGATGGAAAGATTATTTGATAAGAAAGCCAACCCAAGTGGTCCCACGTCAAAAGCTATTCGGAATCAATGGGAATCGTCAAAACAAGTCACCATCCAGAATCTATCAGGGCGCTGTGTCGCCGTCTTTTGGGCTGTTTGGGCTTTGTAACGTGTCGGCGCTCCCCAGGGACGCGAATAGGGATCCTTGGATGCCCCTTAGGCTATATAATCAGTAGTCACTGCCTACATTAGGGTTGGGTTTTGCTTAGATTAATCTGTTGACAACAATTTCGCCGCTGTCGTCGGTTTGTGAGACCCCAACTTTGTGAGATTAATCATTCATCTGCAATTTGGTTGCATTCCTTTATTTTCTTGCGTGTGTTCTCGATTCGCAGGCAAGGACTTAGCCTTCTTGGCGAGGTCGACCGTGCAATGCCGGTCGATAACCAGAGGGGTCGTGGTGCTATGATTGCGGGGTTCAGAGCCGAGTTGTTCGGAAGCCGGATCAAATTGTATCGTGACTCCACCAAATCGAGAGTTATCAGAACCTTTTGGAAGATCGGGAACCCTAGTTCACATCAAGAGTTTTCACAAATACTTTTGTTTTAAATAAACAAATGACATGTTTAGTGCTGAACCTTGCTTCGATAACAGCTGTAACAGAACCGACCAAATTACAAGAACATAAGTACAAAAACGATCACCGCAATGATCAAATTCCTATACTTAAGCTCCCGTAACCCCGATAGTCCGGAAATCTCGAAGGATTTCAAACAACTTTCGACATACAAACCAAGATTGTGTGATTCAACATAACACATCATCTGTTACAATATTTCACAAGTAGCATACGGATTACATCCATCAGAGTTCAAAATAAAATATTACAAACCAAGTTTGTTTCGGGGAAGCAACATAGTTCAATACATAACTTCATAAGTTCAAATACATTACCAGATAGTAGTCATGTCCCACAAAAGCATCTTAGAGAAGATAACTAGCAAAGATCGTGCCCAACAATCTAGTCCTCGTCTCCGGCTAGGAGGAGGCAGTACTTGCAGCACATAGAATAGAATAGGTCATCTGCAACGGGTGGGAAATAAACCCTAAGTACGAGAATGTACTCAGCTAGACTTACCTGTCAAAAACCAGAAATAAAGGACACCAAGGATCATGCAAGGCTTATAAGGTGGGCTAGCTTGACACAATTGCATAAAAGAGCTTATGAGCATAACTAACCAATTAAACTTAGCATCAAGTTCATCATCATTTACCTGTCAACTATGTTAGCACCTATACTAGAACACTCATTAGGAATAAACAATATTAACCATAGCAGGTATAATAAGACCATCATCATATCATCATTCTTGAACCATCAGTTTATTTAGTGTATCTACTTTGGAGATACTCCCGTCAAGTTCTCACTAACCGGTGAGAGACGGTGACTCGAATCGAATTACAACTCAGCTAAGGGGGTATTCCTAACTCTCACCCTGGCATACTTTGCAAGAGTAGTCATGGGTCACCTTTGGTACAACTCAAAAACCAAATTCGTGGGCTCGGTCAGCGCCAGCACTCTCAGGGATTACCCTTCTGCCAGGACGATCAGGACTTTAAATACCTACCCTTGGACTCATGCCTATGGCTCACTTCTGAGGCGAACTTTATACTTACTAGAGCCTGGCCTGAGTTGAGCTACTCGGATTCGCAGTCAAGCACTCGGGCCCGGGCAGCTAAGAGCGAGGCATGTGTTCAACATGACAAAGAAAGGCTCTAAGAATCGATCCTTAATCAACATAGACGGAGTCACTGCAAACCGACAAGCCCCCGCCCGGTCTTTATTGAAATTGTACCAGGATCCTTTCCACAATAGCAAATATAGCCAACCGTACCATATGTATAGTCCTATAGCTCACAAGTGATAGGAAATCACCCAACTTCTACCGCTTAAAGCAGGGCTAAGCATTCTACTCGATCCTGAGCTACATAGGATTCAGGTAGTAATATCTAGACAAGGATTGGATATCAATGCAACAAGTGTTTTCATCCAATACCTACCACTTAATGCAACAAATATAGTTAACATAATACTTAATTGCATTTCAGAAATTAGAGGGCTTGCCTTTAACAAAGTTGCACAGCTTGTGATCCGAGCACTCAACCACCTTGTCTCTTGGTTCCTCGACTGCGAGCTTCACGTCCTGAGCTTCGGGTTTGGGCTGCTGCACTTCGGGAGCTTCTAGGCTCGTCCCGTCGAACTCTAGCAACGTCACGCCCTCTGGTACACCTATTGCATGCATATGCAGAAGATGAATACAAGGAATGCATAAGAGTGACATGATGCTTATGATGGATGGATGATAGTCATTAACAAAACATTACGAGACATTTGTTGACCGAGTAGGTGCAACACTCTATTCAAATCACATTAGAACATGTCTCTAATCTTTCTTCTAAAGAGCAAGATTACTTACCTAACTTGCACAACCTAAGATAAATATGTTCATTATCAGTTAAAGGCCTAACACCTGCACCTAAACTCACCTTAATCAATTTCAACTCCTAATACATCCCAACATGTTTTAGTATAGTAAAGATACACTTAATCCGAAAGCTTCAGGTTAAACATAGAAATGAGCAGTTCATTAAATTGATCACAACAGGAGTTCTGCAAATCCAATTGACTTGAAAGAGGACATTTTGGAAAGCTTATGAAATTCTATACAATTCATTTAAAACATCCAAGCATGATTCCAACGTTTACTAGGTTGAATAAAAGCAAACATAGAATCTATTCTATGCAAACAGAGAGCAACCAAAGCTGAGAACCAACTTTGAACACCTATAACTGCCAAACCATAAGATCAAAAGCCACCAACATTTAACAGAAACTAGATCATGAAATTCAAAACAACTTTGCTAAAGACCACAAGATATGTAAACATCATTTACATAGAGTAATTAACAACACCCCAAAATCTATCCAGAGTTAGCAGATTCACTAAATTAATTATTTGGTGATGTAACAAAAGCATATTTGAGCTAAACCAAGTTCACCAACTTATAACTCATATCAAAAGAATACCAGAAAGTGTGGTGCCAATCAGCTAATTTATTTCTTTAATGCCCTTTATTAATTTATTTAGATAATCAGGTGAATAAAGGAACCTATATAAAAACTCCACAATTAATTCTATAAAATTACAGTGGCTACCACATACATCCAGGAGGCTACCATAAATTTTTTAGAGCATTTGAGTAAGTATATTTCACTATAATAAAAATAATAGATAGAAAGGTTGATTTTGGCATAATTAAGAAACCCTATTGAAAGGTATCAAACAACATATTTCATATTTTTCTTAGGTTCTTCCTAACATGAGAATCACACTCACATAATTTCACCCTTACTGGATCTATAGATAAATCATTAAAATTCCCACAAGATCCACTCAAGCAAACAAAATAAATATATAACTCCACCATACAATATCCAAAATTGATGAAATTTAAGCTACAAGCTATTCAAGGCATAAGCAGCACCACATAAAAATTTCAAGTCATTTGGATCTATATAGTAGTAGATACAATTTTCTCCTTATTCTTTATGAATAAAAGAGATAATTTAAAGCTTCAAGTTCCATAACAGAACATAGCATATTTTATATTTTTAATAAAAACTAGACTTTACTAGGAAGACCACAAAATTGGAACCACATCATTTAGATCTACCATTTAGGAGATATGAAATTTTGAATCTAGCATCAAATATGTGAAAAAGAATAAAAAGAAAATGAAAATGAAGCCCTAAACAATTTCTACCAGCTACTAGGCCGGCCCGCTAAACCGGCACGGCCCGCTAGACCTGCGTGGCCCGCTAGGCCTGCTCGGCCCATGGTCGGCCTCCCGCCCGCGCTTGTGATAGTGCTGGCCCACGGGCAACGCGGCCCCACATGTCACCGGCACAGGGCAGGGCTCGGGCTTGACCGGCCACCGATCAACGACGGCGAGGTCACCGGTAGCTAGAAGTGCACCACCACGTTCCCCTCGACTACGCACATCCAATGGTGTAGCTAATTGACACTATTACCATGGCTAGGGGGTGGCGGCGACAACGGCTGCCCATGGTCGCGGGCTTGCCGGCTTCGGCGAGCTAGCGGTGGCTCGGCCCTAATGGCCTACTCCGTGAGCATCAGCAGCTCAAGGCAGACGCAGAGCACTAGAGAGGAGAGGCGGTAAGGGCCTAGGGAAGCATGGCCACGTATGAGCTTGGTTTGGGGGGTATCAATGGCGTCCACGGCAAAGCTTCAATCTCGGTGAGCTCTACCGGCTGTCAACGGTTGCACAATGAGGTTGAGGACGTAGAGGAACTTAGGGTGGTGCTACGGCTAAGAGGAATCAGGCAGCAGTGCTCGGACGTGATGGATTTTGTGGTGGCGACTGACTAGCTCGCCTCTGGTTCGCCGCTCCTGCTCGGTGATGAAGAATAGGGAGGGAATGGCGAGAGAGGGAGGGAGTGCGGTGTCAGCTTGGCCTTCACAAGTGTGCATGCACTCATGATGTGGAGGCACTAGCAAGGCATGGATGCCACATGGTGGCTCAGCTCTAAACCGGTCAGGCACAACGTTGTTTGAACTTTCTAAATTGGAGCCCGATAGGGGTGACTGATAGGGGAACTTTGATGTCCTATTGCTCCTAATCCAGGCCGATCTGGTGTGAGCCGTAATTAGCAAAAGTGAAGAGGGACATGAGGCCTACAAGATTGTCAACTAGAGCTCGAGCTGGTTTGGCTTGGTTTGCGAGTTACAATGCTCCAAAGGTGGGTACATGAAACTGTAAACAGCAGTTTCAGACTTAAGAGAAAATTACTAAGTGTTGGGCAGCACTTCAACTGACTTGTGGGACCCGTTTGAGCATGTTCCAGCCATTTTCATGAGATAACCCTAACACAACTTTTGTTCCCTAATAAATTTGAGACAACTTTGTTTAAGGTTGCATTTCCATGCATGGCCTCTAGGTTGGACTTTTCAACTTGTCGAACAAAAGCACTCTATAGGTCATCACATGGTCAAACTTCACCTAGAGGGCAAATTAGTCAATTTGGTTAACATGAACAGTGCTCCACTAATTACCCTATGTGTAGTTAAGGTGTATTAGGACATAATTAACCACTCTATACATTTGTTACACCAACTTCTAAGTATCACATATGTTGAAACAAACAAAACAAGCAAGTCACTTCATTTGTTTCAAAACCATGTTGCACATGTTTCATGACTTTGTTGCAAAACTAAAGCTTGTCATGTTACAATGTAGGAGAAACTCATGTTTCATCTACATGTTGCACCATATTTCATAAGCAATCAATTATGAAACAAGCAAATTTGAGTATGTTGCATACTCATGTTTCAAGTCAAACAATGCATAAATGATATGAATGATACTCATGCTTATGAAATGCAAGTGCAAATGTGGAAGCTAAACACTTGGGGTGTTATAGAGATGAAGTCTACGCCCGCTAACACTTTACACCAACTTTGATGAATGCCCGTGAAGGAGGAGCCTTCACTCGACGCCGCACTACGTCTACTTTGTTGAAGACCCATGTGTGTTTCCGCTAGAATAATGATGTACATACGTGTGTTACCAAGAGTTGTAATACCTTGTAAACTTGTAATTCTATGATGTATGACTATGATATCAGTTGTTATTTGATAATGTGATGGCTTGCTCTCATGGACTATCACATTATAATTCATATCTATGGATTTTCCCTTCATGGAAAATCAGGATCATTACACAGAGCCCTGAGCTTGGTGGGCCGCCCACAAGGGGGTCAGAGCACACTAAGAAGAGGCAGATATCTCCTAGCTATATCTTGGAGATTGGCCATGACCTCAGTAGCTTGGAGAGGGGGTCAAAGAGCATGACGTCTAGCTCGACCATGTGCTCGGGCGGGTGGCAAAGGGTTTGCAAGAGACGATGAGTAGCTCGGGCACTCTCGAGCCCCATAGGCACCCAGAAGCCTGCAGGCATCATCGCGTCATCCCAGCACCCCGGCCCTTGTTGCTCTCATCGTTGATGACGTGGAAGCAGCTCAAGAGGGTAGGTTAGCTATCATCCGGCCTCGCCATGGCACACGCACGCCGATGCCTCCACGAAGCACCCCAGTCCCACGACCACCTCAACTCTGAGTAACGGTTGGGGCCTCACTGGAATCCTTCCACTCTCGTGAAGGGTGGCTTGGACGGCAGAGGAGGAAGACAAGCTCACTTGGAGAGAGGCATCACACTTTGTCGTCAGCATGGCCACTAGGAGTTGGATCTAAGAGGAAGAAGAGAAGGAACTAGAGAAGGGATAAAGGCGCCACGCCCCCGGGGCTCCTCCTTTATAGCCCTAGTTGACGTGCTGTGAACGGCCTCTAGGCCCTTCGATCAGCAATCAATGGTAAATGGGCGTCAAGGGGCTGGCCAAGTGCCCCTTCAATCCCCGCAACGCGCCAAGTGGTTGCATGATGGTGGCCGCATAGTAAAGGCGGAGTTAGGGAGGGCATTAACAATGAGTCAAGTCCCTGCTCCGCTTTCTACCAAACATGCCACCCACTTAGTGCATGTCTTGTGATAGGACTTGAGGGGATATAACTCCTCTCGGGCCCACTATTGGTGGTCCTTAACAATCAAATCTGACCACCAATTAAGACACAGAAAGAGGAGAAATTGCCAATGTTAAACACATATGCATTTACTATTGACCAAGTTCCACATGTATTTAGAGACATAAATACAAATACATGGGAGAATATACCAAAAGGCGCTTTTTTGATGAAGCATAAAGCAAATATGCGCAAATGGAATAAAAGAGAAGGCCCATCCACGCAAACAATTTGGGTGAAACACCACCCAAGGAGCAGCCTAGGACCAGTCCATAGTCCACCATGTGAAGGTGGTGGCGAGCTGGCTCGATCAGGGTGCGCCCACACCCTGGGTACACCCACACCCCGGCCAGCACCTCTCAGCCACCCCTTCGAATGGCTGTAACTTGAAGCCATGCAGAGGTGGTGGAGACCGGGCTTCCCGCCAAATATCTCTGCCTTACCGACTTGAAGCCTTGTATAAATAGGGGGTAGAGTCCCCTCTTAGACACACACAACGTTGAGCAACACCTCACTCTCTACCTTTGCATTTTACCTTTAAATAGTATTTTAGAGCAAGGCAAAGCTACCTTGGAGGACTTGGCTCCTTGCAAGAAGAGATTCTTGGTATGAATAGAAATATGAGTTCTTCCAAAGTCATGCTCTCATCTTGCAATTATAGTCATACTTATGAACTAGAGTATAGTCTTTATGTTATGATCTTGACATATGAACTAGTGTATAGTTTGTATGTTATGAGATTAGCATACATGACTTTATGCTTAATCATTCATATAACTTATATAATTGGAATTAGAGGTAAGTTGAGGTGGCAGTTCATCGTGCCTTCGGGTGTGCTCAAGTCCTTTACTTGTCGATCCATAGGGTCATAGTCCCAAGGGATTTGGGTATTTTTTGTGTATGGAAGCGAGGTGCTTGGGTATGGAGGGACATGTGAATGCATTGTCCTTCTCCACAGTTGAGGTGGTAGGCAGCAGGTAGCGACAGTCCTTCCGTCTCTTGTAATCCCCCATGTTTGTTTAGGGTGTAGGAGTCTAAATTATCACATGAGATTGCTGGAAAATCAGTACTCGGTGGCCTCCTGACCTGCTTCACACTTAGCACTAAAACTAATTATGTAGTTTATATGATCATTAACTAATCTTTGTATGACTATACTAGAACATGCCATGCTCTACTTAGGATTATTCTTGTATTCTTTCTTTACTCTTTTAGCCTTTGAGGAATGCCGAAGTGTGTGTCCACTATCTTGAGAATACCATTTTTTACCCCTGTGATAAACATTGGTGTACTTGCAAGTATATTATTCAAGTTCATATCCATAGTAGACTCTTAATCAATAAATGCCTTCCTTTGGGAAAATATAAATAATGATACCCTAAATATTTCTGGGTGAAATGCTACAATGATAGCATTGTGCACTTGCGAATAAATATCTAAAATTGTTAAGGAACTATCAAGGCCTTACCTAGTGGCATTGCTATTTATTAGCGATGTTGCTAAGTATTGCCAACAAAGTATTTCTGGCACCTTTGCCAGGGATGGATTTTATCTCCGTGCTTGGTGAATGCGTTAAGAAATACCAACAAGCATTTCTAGCACCGTTACCGGGGATGGATTTTATCTCTGTACATGGTGAATGCATTAAGAAATACTAACAGACATTTCTAGCACCATTTCCAGGGATGGATTTTATCTCCATACTTGGTGAATGCGTTAAGAAATACCAACACCCACTATCCGCTACTCCAACTATGGCCAAGACGCTCCGTGACTACTCCATCCCCGCTATTGCCAACGTGACCGTTAGGCCAGCTTTCAACACTAGGAACAGGAACTATGAGCTCCGCACTAGCCTCATCACAATGGTGTAGGCAAACTAGTTCTCTAGTGTTTCAAGTGAGGATGCGAACGTGCATCTCCAACACTTCCTCTAGTTGTGCGACACCATCGTCATCAAGGACGTCACACGAGCGAGCATCAGGCTCCGCTTGTTTCCGTTCTTCCTCTCGGGGAGGACAAAATAGTGGTCCTACAAGGAATGGGAAGCTGTCGACATGTGGGACAATGTTCCATGGCGTTCCTCTCTAAGTTCTTCTCCATAGGCAAAACCAATGCCCTAAGGGGATGAATCTCCAACTTCCACCAAAACATCACAAAATCCATTCCTGAGGCATGGGAAAGGCTACAAGACTACATCCAAGCATGCCTACACTACGGGATTGATAAACTGGTTAGTGCTCCAATATTTTTATGATGGGTTAACACTTATGTCTAGGGGGCACATCGACGCTGCTGCTAGAGGGGCCTTCCTTTCCCTGACCATTGATGGAGCCATGGCTCTCATCAATAAAATGGTGTCAAATCAAAGCTGGGGGAGAAAATAGAAACACAAAAAGGCATGCATACCATGAAGGAGACATATATGCTTGCCACAAAAATAGATCTTTTGATGAAATGACTGGAGGAACATGCCCAAGACAAAGAAGCAATGAAGGGCACCGTCCAGGCCTTTGACTCACACATGACGTGGGAGGTCTATGGTGATGTTGGCCATTCAGGGAATGACTACCCCAAAACCTGAGAAGAACCTGCCTACATAAACAATAGATTTCACCAACCACAAATTAATAATAGGTGGAACAACTAGTCTCGCTCGCAAGGTAATTCGAACTATAATTCCAATTACAATTCGAATCAATCTTCTCTGAAAGACTTGGTATTAGGCCAAGCTAAAATTAATGAAAATATCACAAAAAAAGTTGATGTATAATGATAAAATGCTAGAGAACATCAACTCTAAAATGGAAAGTTTATCTTCCTCCATCAAAAATCAATTAAGCTTCAACAAAATGATAGAAACTCAAATTACTCAAATAGCTGCCGCTATTCCTGTCAACAATACGGGGAAAATCTCGGGGCAACCCAACAATTCCTCTGAGTTTGTTAATGCAGCTACAGATCAGTGAAGGAGGAAAAGTCTTGCCCGACGAACTAAAAATGTCAAGCCCTTGCCGAAGGTAAATCAGAAGTTATCTTTAAATTTAGAAAATACTCAAAAATAAATATTTCTAAATTAAGAATTTGTTTTTTTTTAAATAAACTTCTCAAAAAAATTCTATAAAAATTATTTCCTAAATAAGAATAATTTATTATTACTAGTTCTCATTTTTGCAAAATTATAAAAAATAAAAAATTCATAAAATTTTTGTTGGAAAATCATTTTGGAGCAGACCGTTGGGGATCTGACCAGAACCCCAACGGTCACATGTTTGAAATGGCTATTGGCCACTACTTGCAAAGGATAGGCTGAGCAGGCCCACTGTAGGTGTCGGTGCACCAGGGGTGCGGCCCCACCCAGCAGGTGCCTTTTGGACAGGGGCGCGTGACCATTTTTGCTCCCCCACCTATTGGTTTTTGTCTCTATAAATACCGAGGGTGGCCGAGAGCGCCCCTCACCCCTCTCACACTCTCACATTTTTACTCTCTCACTCACTCACTTGCTCCCAAGTTTCTTTCGAGCATTTTCCAACAAGTTCTAGGGCAAGAAAGCTCTATAGAAATCCCAAGCTCAAGCTAGTCCTTGGGTTCATCGTTCATATTTTGTGCTAACCTTAACTGTGTCCAAGTTTTCGCTTATTGTTGTGTTGTTTTTGGCATGGGCAGGTTCAGGAAAAGTATCGTCAGCACCATCAAGAAGATCACGGGGTCGAGCTCAAGTTACTCCCATGGAAGCTCAAGCACGCGCTATACCGAGCACGAAGAAAGCCCAATGCATGAAGACGAAGAAACTATACCGACAGAAGAGCAAGAGCAACCAATGGAGGAGGATAATGATGCTCCCCACCTTGAGTTGGAAGGAGACCGGGAGACGTAGGTGTACAACCTCCTCAAGAAACGTGAGTTCATCCACACGCCGATGTACAACCCCGCACTTCTCCAAGCAATAAGTATGGATGTCAGATTCACCACTATTTGGAAAGCCATTGGATGGAAAGAAGTTGATCCCCTTTGGGAAGACGGTTCTCACCTCCTAACCATCCAAATTTTATACTCATTACAAGAACTTGAAAATGGGATCACTTTCCGCTTGTTTGAAATAGAATATTTTTGCACTTGAAAAGATCTCGGTGAACACATAGGCTTCCAAAGAAAATGCTCAATTGACTTAAATCATGCTCTCAGATGTTTTAATCGTCATGAATTTTAGATCCAAATTTCTGGTCAAAATGTAGTTAGAAAATTTTAACATCACAATATGAATATCCAACGTCCTACTTTGAGATTCATGCATCATTGGATTGCCATGACTTTATTTTCTAGGCAAGATATAAGATTTGTTCACCATGCCAAAATGCAAATACTTTATGCCATGACCAAAAAGATTAAAATTGCTCCTATCAAAGAAATATTCAAGCATTGGTAGACTTGTTCAAATTTCTACATCCATATCATGCACATCTCTTGTTACTCGTATTGCCATTGGTGTTGGTGCAATGGAGGGTCAAGATGTAGTTTATATTCTGACCCCACGCATTATTATTAATGAGAACTACTTAATGCAAGGACATCATTTGAAGTATAATACTGCTAGCAAACTTGTATATTTCTTTACAGGGTATACAAACGAGATTCCGTTACCTAACCTGGAACTCTGTTTATATAAGTCCCCAGCACTAACCTTCGCTCTTGTTCCACAAGAGGAAGCACGAAAGAATTATGTGTCTAGCAGCTTGACTAGGATCAAAGCGAGACACAAGGCAGGCAGTTCACAGCAGTCGTAGCCATCACCTTTCCCTGCCATGCCACAAGTGCATCACATGGGATGGTATGACCTAAGTAGATGCTAGGGTTCGCACCTGAATTCCAGTCAAGCTGGGATTACACCCCACTACCACACGAGGCTAGAGGACCAAGTTGGCAGGAAGCCAACAATGTGGCATGGACAAGACCGGATCACTCATCCGACTCCAAGGGGCTACCACCACCTATGCATCCATGACAGTCTATTCCAGACCGTCAAGGGTGGAAGGATGTCAACACCCATCTCGGAGGACTAGAAATCCACACTGGTGAGATCCAAAACATGCTCAAGAAGATCTTGATTCTGCTAGGGTATAAGCCGTAGAGAGAGTACCGACAGGCCGGGACTCCTCCAAAACTCTTCCCTCTCACTCTATCTCACTATCCCTAATACAAGACTAGATCCTATCGAGAACTAATGTTCTCTTGATTGCTAGCCCTATCCTGGTGGAGATATGGATTAGGGTTTCTGGATTTTTAGCTCTCAAGATCTGACTTGGCATGCCCTGGAGAGGGTGTAGGCAGGTATATATAGGCCGAAGCATCAATCCTGAGCCCTCAAAATAAACCGACTTCAATAAATGGTAGAGATGCAATCCTTAAGGCGGTGGAGAACCAACATAACAATGAGGGACTGCTAGGTGGACCCATAGGCTAGCTGGCCCATTGGTGGTGTGTTGACGGTAATTAACTATCATTTTAAACCGTCAACATAAGAGGAATAAATGATAAAAAGGATCACCACTGCAGATTTAGAGGTTTAAACTAACAAATTCCATGAGTTTTGGTGATTCTGTGTTTTTCAGGGGCTAAGCTGCATAATACAGAATTGATCCTCCTTCCAAAGGAAGAAACTAAAGCAATCGGCCTAATCTCCACGTCACAGATGTGGATAGGGATTCTAGAAGACCTAAACTGAATCCATGAGGTGACACGAGCCAACCCGCCGCTAGGTGGGCCCGACCGACCCTAGGGCTAGGCCGACCAGCCCTCCCCTGTGCTGCCTCAGCTCCTTCTCTTGCAAGCTACCTATACTACCTCTAAGGATGCATCTAAACCCCACGCCAAGGTCAGTTTTATCCAAGGGCTGCGGTTCCACGCCCTGGCTATATAAACAGCCCTAGGATCTCCTCTCAAGGAATCAGTTGAAGAATTAGATCATCTCTTCCTCATTTGTGAAGGCAAGGCCAGAAGTTAGGGTTTCCAAAGAGAAAGAGAGTTAGAGTTCTAGTTCAAGTTTAGAGTTTTGTCTAGATTGATTCAAGTAGAGGCAAGCAACTACTTGGGATCAGGATCGTTCGTCGGAGACTTGGTAATTTTGTAGTAATCATCATTTGACTTTATGCTAGTTCAATATATTTCTATATTTCAACTTTATTCTGTTCTTGAGATTGTTCTTGTTCTACATCTTGATATGAATATGATTAGTAGAGATTTTATAAATATGTTCGTAGAAAGCTTGATCCAATTCTAGATAGGATTGAGTGGCTGGCATACTGTAGGCATGGTGCTTAGATTATGCTTGTCTGCGAAAGCACTCTATGCTCCGGGCCATGTAGTAGATCATGGGTATGACATTCCTGTTGAGTCCTTTGTAGTCCACTCCTCGAGTATAGAACTTAGTAGAACACGGTTATAGGGAAGAGATCATTACTCTGTTCTTGATTTTTCTCTCAGTAATGTTCCTTATTCATAGATGACATGTTGATTATATCATAGATGATTGTGTATAGCTAGATTGGTTAATAGACTGATTGGATAAGAAATACTTATGATTTACATCTCTAAATTAATCTCCATAACTACTTGACTTGAATAATGTTAACTCCCTCTTGTCTCTAGAATACCCATGATTATCATTTACCATTTATCTTATTTGTCATACCCCTTTCATGACAAGTGATTAGTTGTTTTGATATTTATTATTGAGTAAGTGCAAATGATTATCTCTACTGCCATTGTAACTATTTATATAGTCCCATTTAGATTTTCTTTTCCTTGGTAAAATTATAAATAATGATACTTAGAAAAATCTGGGTGAAATGCTACAATGGGTGTATTTATCTGTGCGCTTGCGGATATATACTATAATATCTTTATTTAGTTGTCACACCTAGTTTTCTAAAGAACAAAACCAAGCTCACCATATGTGTGCCTAGGAAGTCCACACATATGTCATAATGAAAAAGTATCAGAAATAATGTTATTATATAACGTAGACATAGCTATATTAAACACTTACATCAGAGTATCACGGAACGGTGACTAAACTTCAGACTCCATTCTTCTCAGGGACGGCTAATTGGGGGTAACGTATGCCTAGCACTTCTATTAGTCTTCTAGAAACTCCACTACACCTTTGTTCTTCTTCTGAGCAGCATCTTATTACGCACTGGAGTGTGGGGGAAATAGCAAGGGTGAGTCCATGTCGAACTCCGCAAGCATAGCAACAAGGTAGTATAGATCCCATAAACTCATGATCAATGTAACATAAATAATGTAGAGCATAAAACGGTAAACAATGAGCATGTTAACAATCAAAAGTCATCATCTTAAATGTGAGTCATGATTAATAAACTCTGCACACTTTCACTGTGAGTCGTGATTACCCATATGCCCAGGGCGGCCAATCCCCAAAACACTCCCAAGGTGAGCAGACAGGGTTCACTATGAAGCCTTTCAAAGGTTCGTCTAACAAGTTAGGGCCGCTAGGTTTCCAAAGTCAGTATGTGTGATACAACCAGTCCCAGGGATCCATAGTCTGCTTTTTCCCATTTGCGCCACAAGGGTAACCTTTAACAAGCTAGAAAAGGTCCTCATACTGAGCTAAAGCCAGAGCCATACAACCCTCATAGTTGTACTGTCAATCCCATAGATTGTCTTACAAATAAATCCTCAAGTTGCTAAAAAGTCATTTTTATCGTTTGTTGCTTAAACATTAATCAAGTCACAAGATCATGGTCACAAAAAGAAAACTCAAGCTATACTTGCCTTAAATACTTGCTTTATACCCAAAGCAACTTGCTCAGAGAATCCTGAAACTTCATCTTCCATTCCATAGCTTCTGATCTCCAACGCTCATAAACGGTTCTTGTTCTACTCGTAGCAAGCACCACAGGTAGGCAAACATACAAGCAACAAAACAAAACAACTAAGAACAATACACCATACAAGAGTAACCAACATACTAAAGGAGAACTAGTTGCTACGGTCACTAGAACATAGGAGACGCCGATAACGGAACTATCATTAAAAAGAAACAATTATCGAAATATTGATATTATAAAAGAAACCACTACAAGCTTGATTTATTTTAGCTGACAAGATCATGGAAAAGTTCAAATTAGACAAATCACATACAAACTGAAAAAAAAAACCGACTTGAAGGTAATCATATTTTACATATAAATGTTACCACATAATTTATTATAAGTAAGTTAAACATTAACTTTGCAAAAGAAATAAGTTTGTCAGGGCATCTATTCGTACTTCTCACATATGAGCGTGTTCAACTAAGCAACTTATAATTTATAAAAACATATTAAGGTTACCAATTAATCACATTAACGTTTATATATAAATCATCGAGATATAAAACCTAGATTGCTTTTAAATTTACACAAAACAGTTGCATGCGTATTTAATCAAATTAATATTTAACTACACATTATAAATTCATGTGACATGATAAGCACCGCTGCTAGGCCGTTGATTACAGCAATATGAAACTAGTTTGATTAAGATAACTATATAAGCGAACTAAAACAGATAAGATGTGAATTGGACAAGTGCTCCTGTGATTGGCTGCCTTGCATGGCGAGCTGGGTTCTCTAGTTGATGAATGTACTCTTGAAAAGCACGGGAGGCAGAAGATACCTACAGATGCATGCATATGCACTAGGTGAATTTTCTGCAGAAATCTTCCATGCTGAATAGGAAACATGACTTGGATTCCGCTGAAAGTGAAGGACGTGCTGCAGTTGGTTGTATCCACGTTACCGCGCCGTACCGCAATAGGTGTCTCGGTTGATGGGTTAGGATAGCACGGGAACAGCGGCGCTGCAGCAGTTAGCAACCGCAGATCACAAGCTTGAAGCAACGAGAGCAGAGCAAGTATAGTTGCAGATTAAAAGAATAGCAGATACATCACACGAAGAGGCTCACCAATTCTCCGGTGACGATGACTAACTCCGTGCAAACGGCGGCGGCGTGAAGCCGGATGGAGCTAGGGAAAGGAACAATTCAGGCAGGTCGGCAATGCTTTACGGCGTCAGCGTGTCTTCACGGACAAAGAGCTCTAGCGATAAGTACAAGATCGATGACGTACATCTCGACTAGGCGGCGACGAGATTACCTTGATGCGAAGCTCACCAACAGTTTTCCGACGGCGACGTGAAGCTCTAGACAGCGTCTATAGAATCGGCAGGTTCCTCGGCTCGACGGCAAGACGGCAGACGGCGTCTGCAGCGGCTTCGGCAGACAGGCTCAGAAACTGCAGGTCGACGGAGCGGCGCCGGCGGCTAACAAAGGAAGCTAGGGCATAACGAACGGGCTTTAGATTGATATATATAGGCTTCCTAGTATGCCTGATGTGCAGTCCGAGTAGGACAAGACATTGGACAACTGATATACGTTGAGGACGTCCTTTGGCTGGTTGTTGTCGCCGGGTGGTGGATTTGAGCCCAATGCAACGACAAGCACTTTTGGAAAACCAACACTTGGACACGTAAACTTCCTTATTTAATTGTCTCTTCTTCCACGTATATACATGTATATGTTCGGCTGCCATATACGGAGTATGTACTTGCACAAATCTAAATTCACGTGCTGCTCTACTGGGTCTGGTGGGCCTTACGTAGCACATCATATTATTCAACGCAAGGAGGTAACGCAATGAGTCAAATGACATGCGGCAGTCCACACGTCTCGTTTTCATCTCCTGGATGATCAATCGGAGGATTAAATGTTTAATGAAATTGTATTTTATAATGTACAATTGTAATTGGTTATCTTTTATGTATTATTTAATTTACATATATTAATATGTTCATACGCATTATACGGAGTTACTTTCGATTTCTATTACATTTTCTAGTAACAAGCTAATATATGTGTATATATTATAATATTCCATTTTTCCATTGCATAGTTATATCATATATATTTAATCTTTATAAATTTTGCCACACTTAAAATTTATTTCTGCCTCCGCAACTGAGCGGCACGACAACGATGTAGGCTGTAGACATGACGTTAAAGACCACATCCGCGGCGGCCTCAGCGGACGGGCTCAGCTTCTCGACGAGATCGGTTGTGTGCGGCAGCAGCGGCGGCTTGAGATGTAGGGTCCGCACGGCAATGGAACAAAGAGAGGGAATGAGCCTTCGGGCTTAAAGGAAGAGAGGAGTAAGTTTCTTCATTTTTTTCTTTATTTTTTTTCTTTTATCTAAAAGCCATTTCAAAAGCAATTCAAATTGTTTTGAAGTTTTGACCAAAACCACTCACTTCAATAAATTACATGCAAAGGCATGAATGCTCAAACATGTTTCTACCCCCTATGATAAAATTTTAATTTAAAGAAACTATTGTTTTCCTATGTTTTCATGAGCACAAAAAAATTCATATTTAATCATACAAAGAAACAAATTTTAGGGTGTTACAATTCTACCCCCTTAAGATGAATCTCGTCCCGAGATTCAGGAGACGGTGATCGAAGAAATGAAAACTCTGTCTATAGATCTTCTCCACTTGATTCGAGAAGCCTCATCCTCTCACTTTCACTCCAAAGTTTCAACATACTTTGATCATCTTACTCCGAGTAGCTTGCTCAACTATTTCCAAGACATCGATGGGTACTCCAAACAACTCTTAGTCCATGGTGTCGTCCGAATCTTCTTAGCACAACCCTTCATTGCTAAATACATCGATATCGACTCTTTCCTCTCCAAGCGACAACACTTTGCAATTCATAAAAATCTTGATCAGGATCAAACTGACAATGATACCACAGGTTCAAAACCAACATAGCGAAGACATCCCTCAGATTCTTGTGATCCACATAGATGTCGCACTTATAATCCCAATAAATGCCATACTTACAGTCTTAAGAGCTTTCCACATTCAACTCTCTTGA